>ML802421.1:283777-327445 GCA_009831015.1 Picea engelmannii
TCTCGTCTCGTTGTTGCGACGTTGGATTTCATCACCAACTAGTGGCTTCGAAATTAGAAGGTTTTGTTTGCTTGGTGATTTCTTCCTAGATTTTCTTTACTAGTGTGTGTTGTTTCTCGAAGTTGACCATAGGATTTTCTTAGCGGAGCTTGTTACTTGTTTACAATTTCTCCCCCACGACGTTCACGTAGGATGCAAGGTTTATCTCCGGAACATCCAGACGTTTCACAACCCTTACCTATGACGACACCTGAGGGTACCCCTGAAGGTTCCCCTCATGAAAGTGAAGTCCAAGATATTTCTACACCACCTCCATGGGTAGAACACACTGATTCTCTAGAAGATTTTCGAATTACCAATACTAGAGAGGACTATCGCATTCGTCGCGGTGAACGACCTTTTGTGCAATTAAATCCTTCTGAGGAAGCAGTTGTTACATCTTCTGAATCAACTGTTGGGCCTTCCTCTGGCGTAGTAGGCCAAGATCCTTTGTGGTCGGGTGATTTCCGATGAGTCCTTTTCGGTACTGAGTCACCTCCAGTTTACGAAATCAACCCTCCAGTATCTCCTGAGACTGAAACTACGCCTGTAGCGACCACTTACCATTTTGTTCTTCCTCCCGAGATGGCCCATCTCGCAAATACTACGAGTGTCCAAATCGGAATTCCTGCGACTACCCTGGCTCCTATCAATACCCAGAGAATACCTGATGTTATCCCGACATTACCTCCTGGTTACCATGCGTTGAATGCTTTGTTGAATGCTTCTAATCCAACACCTCCACAAACCCCAGCTGGTTCTCCAGGTATTCCTGCTTTTATCCTGACACTCCCTCCATTTCCTCCTGGAAATCCTAATCCTAGTGGCACCATTCCCATTGTTGCACCCAACTTGCAGGTTCTTGTTGGTGGACAGGGTGGTACAGTTCCTTTTCCTTTTCCTTTTCCCGGACACAACACGGTTACTACACAACCTACGGTTGGTACACAAATTCTGGGTGGAACTATACCTACTGTAGGGGGACCAACTTCACCTTTTGGACAAAACATACCTCCTGAATTGGCCCAGTATTGGAATCAACTTCTACGAAACTTTCCTCAAACTGCTGGGGGGCAGAAAAATTTCCCTACTGTAGGCCAACCTTATCCGGGTATAACTAATCTTATTTGGGGTTCGGGTCAGACTACTCAACCTCAGGTCCCTACTCAAACTCAAGGTCATAATCCTTGGGGTTACTATCATATCCAGCCACCATTGAATCATCCAGGGTCTTCCCTCTACGGATAGTCTACTTATGGTCCTACTGGTTTGCTGACAGGGCTTCCACCCCAAAGTCACCAGTACCCACAAGTGAATCGGCAGTTGCGTTTTCTTGCTACCCTGGATTTGTCGGATCTGTCTAGGATTCTAAATGATCCTATTCGTCACTCTCCCCATTAGCCAGCTATCCCTGCTAAGCTTCCATCGGACATTCCGAAATTCAATGGCAAGGCGGGAGAGGACCCAAATAATCATGTCATGACTTTTCATTTATGGTGTTCATCCAACTCGCTGATGGATGACTCCATTCGTCTACGTATTTTTCAACGAACCCTCACAGGTTCCGCTGCGAAGTGGTATATTGAATTGCCACGAGGTTTCTTTTCTGACTTCAACACCCTAGCTATGGCTTTTCTTACACATTACCAGTTACCGATCCATTACGATACTGGGACTGAAATTTTAACTTCCTTCAAACAAAATACAAGCACTCATGTATCTGATCATATTCATGAGTGGCGAAGGAGGCGACGTCTCATTAAACTTGAGTTTCCCGATCAGTTACTGGCAGAATGGTTTACAAAATCTTTTGTGAACAAAATCGGTAAAGACATTGCTATGGGCGGTGTTGTTACAGAAGAGAAGGCTATAAGTCGTGGTCAGTATCTTGATCTTGTTTATTCGCAAACGAGAACTCTTTATGATTTATTACCTGATTTGCCTCGTCCTGGTACTTCCAGCACTTCAACTTCTCCAGCTGCCTCGCATGCAGCTGATGGTGTGATTGGTACTGCTCATACCCACTCACATTCGGTTTCAAGTACAACCCCTAAGTCCACATCTTCTAATGTTCAAAATGCTCCGTCTCCTGCTCCTCCCGCTGGTAAAACTTCGGAACTGAACGCTATTCAATCTACCCCGACCGGTAAAAATAAATCAAAGAAAGGGAGAGGCAAGAATAAGGAGAGTAAAAATAATAATCAAAATGAGCAAACTAAAACCCCTCCTGTTGACGACCGGGATAAGCGCAAACCACGTTATCCTTGCCTTATCTGTGGTGACGATCACTACACGAAGGATTGTCCTTGACGTGTCGAGGTTAACAAGTTCCTTCAAGGAACGCCAAAACCCTCTACGCCGACAGTCTTGTCCCAACCCTTCCCCTCTCAACAACAGGCTTCCTTGGTCATCCATGACCAACCATCTACTTCTACGACATCATACATTTTGATGTGTACTGGTGATTCTACGAAAGACAATGTTGCACTTACCACTAGAGCTAAAGACTACACTCCATCTAAGGAGAAGGTTGACGATTTACCTCCTGATTTGGTACAGCCCTCTCCACCCAATCCACCTACGAACGGTCCTCTTCATCTCGAATGACCGAGCCTTGATACAGTCCTACGACCCCCGAAAGGTGTCGTTAAGAAATCGGCATTCAATCCTCATGCTCGTGCGGCCCAGAACTATAGCATTGTTGAAGATCTGGCCCAAGCACCTTCAGCGATGTCTACCCTTGAAGTCCTTCAGTCTTGTCCTGTGCAACGTAGGGCTCTGTTGAAAGCTATAGGTGGAATTGATCCTACAGATAAGAATTTGATAGTATTTGACTTGGACGAACATGTTCCAAGGTTACCCCCACAGCTTGCATTTCAGATACAAGTTATTGTCTCCGACAAGAACATCTGTCGAACTGTTATTGATGAGGGTGCCTCTATGTGTGTAATGTATTTTACTTGTTGGAAAGCCATTGGCTCTCCTCCGTTAACTGAATCACAGAATGCTTTGAAAGCCTTCAATGGCTCGGGTTTTAAGCCTTACGGTGTTCTTCCCTCATTGCCTGTTACTCTCGAAGGTAAGACCCTCCAAGTTGAAGTGGAAGTTTTCGATGCTCCCCTAGATTATAATCTTCTTCTTGGTCGTAGCTGGGTAGATTCTATGCGTGCTGTTGTGTCAACCCTTTTTCATGTCGTCCGTTTTCCTCATCAAGGAAAAGTCGTCACGGTTGATCAACTTGCCTTCTTTAATTCCGATACTCGCACCGGCAACGTGTCGTTTATAGCTAAAACCCCATCGGGTTACGAGAATGTTGGAGTCGGTATTTTAAAAGACTCTTTGTTAATGGGTACTTTTCCCATACCACCACCACCCGATATTCTACGCCCATCCGTTGCTTCTATTAATATGATCTCTGTTATTCCTCATGAGCTTCCGATGTCTTTTGACCCTTGGATAGTCCCTGATCCTGGAGATCATACTCGTTTCGGCGACGTCATGCTGTTAAGTCCTGTTGAGTCTGCTTATCATGCAATTCAATCGGAAACACCTTCTACACCCTCTCTTGAGGAGTTGTCTCCCGATCCTTTCCGTGTCATCTTTCCCACTGACGATATGATCATTTAAGTCATGGCCGATACACCTTGGGACAATGGGCATCATCGTTTCATTCTGTTTCTGGAACAACACACTCTCGAGAATTACCAGTGGATTTCGACTCTGTCGACCGTTGTTGTCATATCGACTGTTCACGGATCCACACATGATGTGTTTGCGGAAGGGAACCTCAGTAATATTTCTCCCACGATACCCATTGATATTTCAGTTAAACCTGGGATAGTTGAAAATGTTCACTTTGGAGCTTCGTGTTCTCCAGAGGAAATTGTCACCTATACTGCTTTATTCAAAGCATTTCATGATATCTTTGCCAGGAGTTACAAAGAGATGCCAGGTATCGACCCTGCTATTATTGTTCATGAAATTAAGACATTCCCCGGAGCTAAACCAGTCTGGCAGCGCCTCCATCCTGTCCTTCCACGTAAAGCGGCAGCCATCAAGCTCGAAGTTAAAAAACTTCTCAAAGCCGGTTTTATTTATCCCGTGGCTCTGACAGAATGGGTTTCCAACCCTGTACCGATTGATAAGAAAGGTGGTAGTATATGTGTTTGTGTTGATTATCGGGATATCAAAAAATCCTGTCCAAAGGACAACTTTCCAACCCCTTTCGTCGACCAGATCATCGATGACTGTGCCGATAGTGAAATCTTTTCTCTCATGGATGGATTCTCCGGCTATAATCCGATTAACATCGCTCATGAGGACCAACATAAAACTGCTTTTATTTTTCCTTGGGGTACTTTCGCCTATAGAAAACTTCCCTTTGGTCTTAAGAACGCAGGTGCTACGTTTCAGCGTGCTATGTCTTATGCGTTTCACGATATAAATCATATCGTTCAACCTTATTTGGACAATTTTTCGTCTCACTCTTTACGCCGAGTCGATCACCCTAATCATCTCCGAGCAATTTCCGTTCGTTGTCGGTTCTATCGCATTCGTCTAAACCCTCATAAGGGCATATTTTGCATAGAGTCTGGCCGTCTTCTCGGTTTCATTGTTTCACATCAGGGGATCCGGGTAGATCCTATTAAGGTTGAGGCGATTCTTAATCTCCCTCCTCCTTCTTCACTGCGCCAGTTACAAAGTTTGCAGGGGAAAGCAAACTTTCTTCGTTGCTTCATCCTGATTTACGCTGAGATTACTCGGGGTTTTACACGTCTTCTAAAGAAAGGTTCAGAGTTTGTCTAGTATAAGGTTGCTAACAATGCTTTTGAAGCTTTAAAATTGTCCCTCACAAAAGCTCCTCTTCTTTTCCCTCCTGATTATAGTCGGGATTACTTTCTTTATTTAGTTGCTTCCGAGTATACTATCGGCATGGTCCTCGTTCAGGAGGATGATGCACACGATGAACATGTTATATATTACTTGAGTCGGAGTCTCACTTCGACGGAAATCAAGTACCAACATGTTGAAAAGCTGGCTTTGGCTGCTGTTCAAGCAGTTCAACATTTTCGTCATTATATTCTCTCCAGGAAGACTACAGTGATTTCACATTGTAACCCCATGCAACATATATTGACACGTCAATTGTTGGGGGGCAAGTAATCCAAGTGGATTGTCATTCTCCAGGAGTTCGATTTGGAATTCGATCGCGCCACGTCGAAGAAATCCCTAGTTTTCGCTGAGTTAATTTGTGATTTTCCCCACACTGTCACGAAAAAAGTAGCAGTCGATTCGTTACCTGACGAGTCACTTTTCCTTATCAGTACTGACGATATTTGGTATGGATATATCATTATATATCTCCAAACTCAAACTTTTCAGCTTGCTTTGTCTAGCACCGAACGTCGTCGTGTTCGTTATCAAGCACGTCAATATATTATCCTCGGGGATACTCTTTACCGTCGAGGCATTGACTCTGTCTTTCGGCGTTGTTTGACTTTTGATGAAGCTGAGAAAGCTTTGAATGACTGCCATTCGGGAGCATGTGGTGGTCATATGTTTGGGTATGCTACTGCCCAGAAAATCAAGCGTGCAGGATATTTTTGGCCTTCCTTGTTCAATGACTGCATTACTGTTGTTCAGAAGTGTCATGCCTGCCAAACCTACAATCAAAAGATTCGGTCGCATCCTGCTCCCCTTCATCCTGTGGTCTCAGTAGGTCCTTTTGCAAAATGGGGCATTGATTTCATGACATGTCACCCTCGCTCGGTCGGAGGGCATGGTTATATTATTGTAGCTATTGATTATTTTACTAAGTGGGTCGAGGCGATGCCAACATTCGATAATACTGGAAAGACTGCAGCGTTATTTCTTTTCAACCATGTCATCACTCGTTTTGGTGTTCCTCAGGCTATCGTTACCGATCACGGTAGTCATTTTAGAAATTTCATGATGTCTGAACTTACAGAAAAGTTGGGCCTTCGTCATGATAGCTCAACACCCTATTATCCACAGGCTAATGGCCAGGTCGAAGCAATCAATAAGGTTCTTATAACTATGATTCGACGGATGATAGGAATTCATAAAACCAGCTGGCACACGATGTTGTTCTCAGCATTGTGGGCGTATCGAACATCTGTTAAATCTGCTACGGGATTTACACCCTTTCGGTTAGTTTATGGCATGGAAGCCATTCTGCCAATAGAATGTGAAATACCTTCTTTGAAGCTAGTTGTAGAACTCTTACCCAATACTTCTGCTGAAGAGGAACGTCTGTTGTATCTGATGCGATTAGACGAGACTCACCGTGACGCTACTCTTGTAATAGAAGCCCAGAAGAAACGTGTTAAGGCACAGTATGACAAGCATGTCAAACCTCGTGTCTTCTCTGAAGGAGATCTTGTTCTACTATATGAACAAGATAAAGATGTCTTAGGAGCTGGGAAATTCGAACCAATGTGGCGTGGGCCTTACATTGTTAGCAAAGTTTTGGAAAAAGGAGCGTATCAGCTGGTGGATTATGATGGTGTACCTTTGAGTGAACCCAGGAATGGGTTGTACTTAAAGAAGTACTATGCATAAGTTATTTGTGCACAAGTACTTGTATTTTATGTATCATACTCTGTGTGTGTTATTTAGTTTGCTTTTGACGTTATCTGGTCTCTGCCCTTAAGTAAGGTTGTGTTTGTTTGCCAGATGTCGGAGTATTCGCTACCTTATATTGGCTTCGCTGATGGTGCTAGCCGTAGTACTCGGAACCTAGCTTCCGCTGCATGGGCGATCTATGCCCCAACAAACAAGCTTATATCCTTACGAGGTGTATGTCTTGGCTGAGCAACCAACAACATCGCAGTGTATAGCGTCATTATTGAGTTATTGGTTGATTCTATCTCTCTCGGGATTCGTCATTTGGTTGTGCGACTTGACTCGCATCTTGTAGTACTACAGCTAAGTAATGTCTACTCTATTCGAAGTCCTACTCTATTGAGGGTATATTTGTGAATTCGCCTCTTGGAACGACATTTTGATCACATTGAATATCAACATATTCCTAGATGTCTTAATACATTAACAGATTCTTTAGCTAATTATGTATTGGACAGGCATTTAAATCATTTATAAATCAAACACATTAAAATGCACACAATGTAAAGTAAACCGGTAGAATCCGTGTATATGTATAACGATCAAAAGAGTTTGTTTTTTACAAAATGTTTGTCCGAAGACCAAAATATCAAAAATTGAGCTCCTGGCTTCTACATAATGACGTCACGGATGACGTTCACGATAACACACTAAGGTCCTAACAACTTTGCGGAGCAGTCGACCCATAGATGCAGAAACCCCCACAGTGTGACGTTGGTCGCGTCGTGGAACCTCTTCCAGAGTCATATCTGGAACGTATTCCATCAGACCCTCTAAGTTTTGCTCCACCGTCAAATAATCCTCGGCGTACTGTGGTACTGCTACTGCCACCTCTCCTCGTCGCTGGATAGGAGAACTGCTAGCAGGTCGATATGGTCCAACGTCTATGTTATCAACAAGTATTTGGTGTTAGTCTTCGGGTGAATCTATTAAAACAAAAACATTTAAATATAATAAAAATTCAAAAACATTTAAAAACAAAAATTTGTGTACTTCTTACCGAGGTCTCCCCACTGAGTGTCTTCAAGAAGTGCTAGATCTGGATCTCCTCGGAAATCCAACCCGGCATATGCGTAGTCGTCCACCATCAGCATCTGGTTCTGCAACCAGTCAAAGAAAATATCGTCGTATTTGACGATAGGTACTGCCACATGTCGGGCCATGAGCCGACACCACCGCAACATCCTCGGATCTCTGGGACCAGGAAGATCCCACTCAGCCTGTAGACTAAATACAGGGACTCTCTCCAGGAAGAAAGACACTAACAATGATCCATAACCAAACTATTTCATATTTCCACGCCTGCACTTAGTCAATTGTTTTTTTATATTGCGTAGTACTGCATCAGCCCAGTTAAAAACCCGGGGCCCAGTACACTCGATGGCATACTGTAAATAGCTTTGCAAAACCATATGAGGAGCGGCACTTCCTGCCATCCGAGCAATGGTGAAGAGAATAGTGCGGAGAGTCAAATCAGTTACTCCCCAAATTGCCACTTTCCCTTTCTTTCTTTCGGCCTCAGGTACGCAGTACTGGTTGCAATATTCGCTCATTGTTAAACACCCTGCTCTGTTGCCGATCAAACTGACATAGGACCTGCGCCTGGATAATCTGGTCAAGAAATAGATGTCCTCGATTTCAATAGTCAATGTATGAGCTCCCACGATGAACACATGTTGGTTCGGATCCCACATTCGGACTAAGTACTCTAGTAATCGAACTTGGGCTCTCATGCCCGGGATACGGAAATACTTTAAGAGACCACAGTCTCTTAGTGCATCTATGGTGGGAGGATGGTTTTTGGCATTGGCATTGTCCTCCTCGTGCTCTCATTCCCGCCACTCTAACACCATGATTGTGGCTAGTAACCTGCATAAGAAACATATAAACATGGTTAATGATCTTATTAATGAGATAAAAATTTTCTATTGGCTAAACGTTGCACAATTTTTTGAATTCTGCGTTGTTCGCAGGCGGCCTACTTTGCACAGTACGAACTTCTCGCAGGCGGCCTTTGGCCCATCTGCGAGAATGAGTCATTCTCGCAGGTCCCGCATGGTCCACCTGCGAGAATGCCTCCAAGCGCATAGGGTTCAAAAAACTAGTTTAAAACTGAACTTTTTACCAATGAAATTGAATTTCTAAACCATGAAAAGATAAGGAATGAAGAACCTACCAAGATGTTGCTGACGGCTCATCAAATGATCACCCGTAGCTCCCGGAAATCGACGCCGAATGTAGAGGGTAAAATGAGGGTTTTTGAACTCAATGGTAAAAGTGTGAAAACGATATGGTAAATTTTGTTATTGACTCATTTTAATTACTTTTTGCTATATCAAATATGGTTTTTTATGTTTATTTATTATTTAACCCTAATCACTAATGTGGAAATGAGTGAAATGACTCGCAGGTAACATGGATGATTATGGACAGAAGTTTTCTACGGTGTGGTGTGATTTTGATTGTTTTCTATGGTTTTGACATAAAACCTCGAGCGCCTTTTGTCCGTTCTTGCGCTTGTAAGAAACATGAAAACGTGACCGAGCGTCATTTTATCTCTTTTTCGGGCTCACTGTGGTTATACAAGAAAGGAACCCCCCTGGAGTTCTCTTTAAGCTCTTTTCAGACTCTCTAAACATGAAAAGATTGCCGAGCGATCTTGCTATTTTCATGCTCGTTAAAGTATTTGAAGTATGCGTCCTTCGAGCGATAGTTTAACCCTTTTTCGGTCTCGTTGGACTATTGTACGAAAAATGAACTGAGAGAGTTCTCTTTTAAGTGTTTTTCCAAACTCTATAATCCTGAAAAACCTTCGAGTTTACTATCTCTGGACTCGTTAAACAAACATTGAGAGACCCGTGATGGGACCGAACCACTCCTTCCTAGGGTTCGTTAAAGATACTCCGAGGGACTCATCCGAAGGATGAGCTTATATCAACAAGCATATGTGATCCTCTTCAAGATTGCGTAAAAATAAAGAGGTACTTGCCAGAAATGGTGGGGGAAATTTGGGAAAGGGATATATTTCATCTCTGTATTGATTGGCAGTAAGCATCGCTCTTGAACATGACACCCCCTATTCATCATTTGAAGTCAGTTTGGGAAATCCATTTGTCTCTCATTCAATTTGATAAAAAGGTCTTTCCATGTGTCGTATTTGAGTCAATGCTGCCAAATCATTGGTCGTGTCATTCATATGTTCAAGAGAAGTCCATCTGAAACCTATATTGAGTCGGCCATCTGTAGTTATCCATTCTCTTCGTGTTGGCCTTCCCTGTGTCTGGTCCAATTGCTACATGCTCTGTTCCACCTTCAAACTCTATTACTCATTTCATGTCATTGATGGGGGATACATTAAGGCCCTCCTATGATGATTTTTGTTCCGTCGACTTCAGCACATTATCCGGAATCAAGACTTAGAAATTATTTAGTACCTTGAAGCTTGCATGCCTCAATGGCAAGTTTCTCACTTTCGACAGTGGGTTTACATCATTGACCCCTGATCGAAAGATTCCGTCGAATGTTCGACATCAAATCATTTATTCACACTCGATGGATTGTACTATAGTACCTTGGCAGTCATTGACATCAATGGTGATTTCCCTCGCACTTGTTAATGGTTACATCAATGACCGGTAATCAAGTGGTTTCTACCATGTTCGACTTCGACACATGTAATCACATGGTTAGATTCGTACTTTGGGCGATGAGATTGAAGACCCTGGATATTTTCTTTGTGATCCAGGTTGCGATGAAGTATGTAAAATTTGCGACACATAGATCCACTGTGTATGTTTCGTGGCTATGTCGTCTTGGTTGAAAATTTGTCGCAGAGATCCACAGTGTATTTAGGTGGCTGTGCTATATGGTGACGGCATGGATCCATAGTGTATGATTGGTGGCCATGACCTTGGTTTATGATGTCATCAGTCTATGATCTGAATATGGGAATGCCTACCCCAAAATTGGCATACATGATATTCTGTTGATGCTTGGATGTTTGCAGGTCTCTGATTAGATGTGCTCTTGGTTCTTGACACACACATGCAGCTTACAAAGTCTATCGACTGTCACTGGTTCCACTCTCAGACTTTGGGGGGCATTCTGTTATCCACAATTTTGGTCATCGTGATGATGTTATGATAATGGAAAATCAAGCTCTTCACTAAGAACACTTTCCTGAGAAAAGTTACCTTTGTCTGCTTCCAAAAATCGTTCTTTTAAAGGAGGTTCGCAGGCTACTTATATATTTACCTGCGAGAATGCCTGATTCTCGCAGGCTGCATTAAGCTAGGGTGCGAGGGGTTCGCACTGTACCTAACTGTCAGGGTGTGAACATCTTCTAAAGGGAGAAAAAGATGAAGTTCTCGAGCCTTCTAGAAGGGAATCTTCGAGAAGAATGAGTTGGCTAGCGAATGGTTATCTAAGTACTAGTTTTCCTGATATCTTGGGATCATTTCCTATCCAAGTAACTAATTTATCTTCTCCTATATATTGAGGAGATTGCTCATGGAAAAGGTTAAGAAGCAAGCTAGTAAGAGATTTATTGGAGAATTAGTGCAAGATTGTATGAAGGATTGATGCTACAGCAACTAGAGACAACAGCAAGGTCAGCAAAAGTGGTTGATTTTCTTCATGCATGAGCAAGTGTGTGTGTCAGAGCTAGGAGCCATCGAAAGGAGATCTACAACATCAAGGCTCAAGTTGTAAGTTTCACTTTCTATCAATTTAATACAGTAATATGTCCCTTTCCCATAAATATGATGTCACTTTATTACATAACTCCTTGATCATATGTATAGATTAGCTATTGAATATATTGATCTGCCTTCACTTCGATTGGTTTGAACTGTTGCGATCTGAATGGGACAAGAGCGTTGAAGCGAAGCTTGGAACAACAGAGACCTAAGGAAAGCGTTCATAAGGTATGTGCATGATCCTAGTCTCTTAGTCCATTCAATAGTCTAGATCTAGGGAAAGTGTATTATTCTGTCATGTTTTGTTCTAGATCCAGGTGGATCTAGGGAGATCGGTTTGTGTCCGCACTTACGGATTAATCCTGAAACATAGCTTCCTTAGAAGCATCTTCTAGGCCACTTTGTCCACATAGTCACCTATGTCCAACTTTGCCCAATTTTCCACTTGTCCATGTATCAAATAGCCACTTGACCACTTAACCCATTTTCTTCATTTTAGGGTTAACCTTCTTATAACCACTTTCCATAATTAGAAAGCTCTCCATTTACTTTATTATTTAAATAATCTTCCTTGACTTTGTCACTTCACTTTATTATTTAAATAATCCTCTTTGATTTTTTCACTTCACTTTATTATTTAAATAATCCTCTTTGACTTTTTCACTTCACTTTATTATTTAAATAATCCTATTTGACTTTGTCACTTCACTTTATTATTTAAATAATCCTCTTTGACTTCTTTGAACTTTTGGGGTTTCAAGCCAATCATATGAGGGCCCTTCAACTTCGTAAGGCCATAACTCTCAAACCGCGAGGAGTTATGTGGAATTCCACATACCACCGGAAATTTCATGACATGTACTATCCATATAGAATAGTCTTACATGAAAATGTATCAAAACTCATACCATTATATAAAACTTGGGTCCATTACCCAAACCTTTGTGAAATTCTCTATCGGACTTTCTTCAAGGGTTGGCATCAATGACAACCAACCCAATTAATCAATAATATCCCCCTTTGGCATTGATGGCAACACTCTGATGCAATACTGAAATCATATCACTCATTCTCCCCCTGGAACCATGCCTGCATCTATGTGACCAACATTCCCCCTGGAACCATGCCTTAGTCCTCTGCATCTAATAAATCTCTCCCCCTTTTTCATCGATGAAAAAGGTCTCTTTCCATTCGGGGTTGTTCCCCCTAACTAACTCATCTGATATCCCAACCTAAACTTTCCTCTTTATGGTGCTTCCTCATGTACATCTAAGATATATAAGATAAGCATTAAAAAGCATTCATTTTGGAGTAGAAATAGTCTCTAGCAAAGATACTCAAAGGCTTCCCGTAGAAGTGGTTTTGTAAAGATGTTTTCCACTTGTTCTTTGGTTCCCACATATCCAACTCTGATGTTCTTTTCTACAACCTGCTCCCGTAGAAAGTGATACTTGATTGGAATGTGCTTCGTCTTGGAGTGCATCACTGGGTTCTTTGAGATATTGATGGATCTTGTATTATCACAATAGATTGGAATGGGATCATCATACTCAACCTGTATATATGTCAGAGTTTGTTTCATCCATAGAACTTGTGTACAACATGTTTTTGATGCAATATACTTTGCCTCGGCTGTAGATAAAGATATTGATGATTGTGTCTTGCTTAGCCATGATACTAAACACTCGCCCAAATAGAACGTTGCTAGACTGGTGCTTCACCGGTCATCAATGCAACCTACCCAATCTGCATCTGTGTAGGCAATAAGTGATAGATCCTTTCCTTTTGGATACCATAATCCAAACTCTTTTGTTCCTTTGAGATATCTGAAAATCCTCTTCACTTCTAATACAAGTGATTCCTTTGGTGCTGCTTGAAATCATGCCACTTGCCCAACTGCCTGCATTACATCTAGTCTGGATGTTGTCGCCATTAGTAGGCTACCAATCATTGACTTGTATTGCCTCTGATTTGTAGACTTTGAATCATCATCTTTGTTCAACTTGCAACTGGTTTGCATAGGAGTGGTAACTAGTTTGCAATCTTCCATTCCGAACCTCTTTAGCATTTCTCTGATATACTTAGTCTAAGAAATAAAAATTCCTTGTTTTCTTTGACATATCTGAAGAACCAAAAAGAAGGATAGTTCTCCAAGTAATGAAATTTCAAATTCATTATGCATATCCTTTCCAAATTTATGGCTTAACCTATCATTAGCACTTCCAAAACAATATATTTCAATTAATAAAATACTACCTTGAGTTACCTTGATATAGAGGTTGTTGTCTGCGCTTCCTTTCCATAGTTCGTAGCGAGTTTTTTCGTTGTTGTTTCTGAGCATTACTCTGTTTTGAATGTGAACTGTTGTATGCACTACATGTGTCCAAAAAATATCTGTCAATTTGGAATCCATTAGCATTGTTCGATCCATTTCATGTGTAATTAGAATCCATTATGATAATGTTCATTTGTCTCTGAACCACTCTCTGAACCAATCTATGAATCCATGCTCTCATCCACTTTCATATATATATCCAAACCTGCTAAGTATTCTTACAAATCCATCTCTGTCCATACTGTCCAAGACTCTACTTATGCAACTATCCATAATGTTGACCCATTTATCACTATACTATCATGAAGTCTTGATTAATATATCAAACTATACTTCTGCTAACTGAATGCTTTGGATCTGTCTTCTCAAACTCTACAAGTTGCTTGAAGGATTATTCTTTGGTCTGTCACAGCTATCGCACAGACTCCCCCTATCTAATATTCATATTACCTGGGAGTCTCTAAGTCGGATGGCTCAGAACAATTCCCGCTTTGATGTGTATTCATCATCATCTTCATTGGTATATTCATCATCTCTCTGAGCTCTGACTTCTTTCTTTCTATCTATGGATTCATCTTTCACTACAATACCTGAAAGTACAATCTCTTGAACCTGTTCCTATATCTTTCCAAACCTTTCTATATCTGACATCCTTCTTTTTCTCTGTAGATTTTTCTTCATCTTGTTTTATTGCCAATCTTGCGATCTCTGGGATCTAGTCTTTGTTCGCCTATTCTTTCTATTTTCTTATCCATACTTTCTTATATCTGATATCAGTGTTCTCTTTCATGGAAGTATCGATCATGCTTCTACAATCATGAGCTATGTGTCCATAGTTATGACATTTGTAACATTCAAGGTTACGTGGGGCCACATAGGAATTTCTTGCATGAACATTTCTTTTATAATCCCTACAATCTGCAACCTTATGTCCAAATTTAGTATAATTAAAACAATGACCATAAAAGAAATTTGCATACCTGGGAGTGAATGATCTTATTTGTGGTGTAGTCCTTCTGAATTTCTACCTTGACTGATCATGATCATGATTGAAGCTTCTTTGTGGCTTGAACATGGATGGTCTTCTTGAAGATGTATCTTTATTAGTTTTGTTAGATTATGGTTGACAATGATTCCTTCCTTTGAGTACTTCTGCATAACTCTTTCTATTTTCTTCATTCTTCTTTTCTAGCAACGTAGAGTACTTCTCTTCATTCTCTACAACTGATTTGGATGTTTCTGTCTCTTCAACGTTCTTGTTGAGCTTGACTATTTTGAATCTTAGTGTGATAACTTCTTCTTCAAGATTCTCAACCTCTTCTTCTTTCTTCATTATCTGAGACTTCATGACCTCTTATGTTCTCTTTGCTTCTTCGAGTTGGATTTTCAATGTAATTATTTCTTCTTCCAGTCTTCTCTCTTCTTGACCAAACTCTTCCTCAAGTTGGTTTAAGTCATTGGTTCTTTCCTTGAGATGATCCATCAATATATTTTCTGATCCGGATTATTTTTGGCACGAAATGAGAGCAGAGATATAATAAAGAGATGCACAGAGATATTGCAGATATTCAATAATATAATAGAAATGTGTCGGAGATGCAACCATAAACACAGATATACAGTAATACACGATTTCTATTAATGAAAGAAATGTACAGAAACTATAAAAATACAGAGTGAAAGAATCGCTAGAATGGTGGCAGTTTATCTCTACGAAGATATGTGATGGCTACTCGCATTCGCAAGAAGATGATTACAATGAGGCTCTAAAGGCCTTTCCGTTTGGGTAAGTGAGTACATCAACTTCCGGGGGTCGTAACTTTTGCATACGATCTCTGTTTTAGGTGTGTGATAGCTCGTTGGAAAGGTATCGTCGAGGAGATTCATTTTGGGGGCTCAATCATGCCTTCAGATATAATTTAGAACCTAGATCTTGAAAAACCTTCATTTGGGTCCTCAAAATGGCCCCGAAAGTTAAAACCTGCTAAAAATAGTAAATTGCCAAAATTGCCAGAAATTCATTTTGAGCCATTTGGAAAAGGTGGGTGGCCACCAATATCCACTTGGATCAATCATCCCTCCTTAGGAAGCAATGGTCTCCATTGCGTTGAGTTCCCGGGGTAGAGGGAAAAGCATTTGTTGAATCTGCATCTTGGTGAGTTGCTTGTCTTGCTGGAGATGTCGCGCTGCTCAATTTGTGGAAATCTGTCACGAACCTATTGCGGTTGAGGCTGCTCAACAAGTCGAGATACATGAGAGGACAATGTGCAGAAGGAATCTTTTCACTTTGTTGCATCCTTTTCGACCTACTTTTGTTGGATAGAAGGTGCTTGGGGCAAGGCTGTAGTGGTTGCAGTGTCCTTTTGTTCTCCTTTTGAACAGATTGTGAAGAAGCTGAATTTTGCAGTATGAGATACTACCTTGCGGCACTTTTTAGGTGGAACCATAGTTGGAACTACCTCTGGTATTCTGTAGAGATGACTCCCCAAAGTAACAAGGACACTATGGGGTTAAGACTCATAAACAGCATGGTGACGCCACATATATAGTTGGCCCAAGAGAACATCACAGACATACAGTGGGGAAACATCACATAATACCTCATCCTTGAAGGGTTGGATGCCGTATGACAATTGGCACTGTTGGTTGACACGGAGATCTCGTCCTTGCTGAAGCCACCCGATGTTGTATGGTTGCGGGTGTGGTGTTGTCGACAATCCCAATTGTTTGATGACCTCTGCTGAGATGAGGTTCTTCTGGCTTCCACTATCAACAATAAAATGCAGCGGGGTCCCCTTCATGCACATCTGTGAATGAAAAAGGCGCTCCCCCTCTTCAAGATCTGTTGGTTCTTCTGGTTGAATTGTTGCGCTCGCAACAATAGTAGTGGGGTCTAAGTCAATGATCTGTCCTTTACCATTATTTTCAGAATCAGATTCTGAATCAAGGTTCAACTCTTTGTCTTTAATCTCAGCCACCAATGACTATTTTGAGCGACATTCATCGGTGTTGTGCCAAGGGATTTTGTGGAACTCGCACCATTTTCCGGTGTCCTTCTTTGTCTTCCCATGACCCTTATTTTCCTGTGTCTTGGACTGGTTTTCAGGAGACTGTTTATTCGGGCCATCTTTGTCATACTTTGGTTGTTGCGGATTTGCAGACCCGAATTCCCGTTTGTTCTGGTGCTTAAATTTCTGCTCAATTTTAATAGAATATCGATAAGCAGCACCGAGTGATGAGATGTCCAGAAAATCCATTTCAGTTTGGATGTATCTGTGTAGAAACCCACGGTATTTCAGAACCAAATGTCACTCGGAGTCTTTGATACCCATCTTGGTGCGCAAGGTATGGAAGGTATTGGTGAACTCTGAAACTACTTGGCCCCTCTCTTGCCGCAGTGTGGTCCATCTCATGTACTGGTCCTCATAGTTGCCAACAGGGTAATACTGTTCTTTTACCGTATCCACGAAAAAATCCCAGGTGGGATCGGCCCCATATATTCTAGACTCCTCTATGGAACTTTGCTTCCAGTAAGTTTCCCACCAATTTTTGACATAAGGGAGAGCTTTGAGGAGTGCAAAGGTGATCTTTTCTTTGTTAGAAAAATTGTGAACAGAGAAATAACCTTCTAGCAGAGTTAACCATTTTTCTAGGGCTTCTACATCTATCTGTCCTTCAAATACAAGAATATAAAAATTAACTTGTACCTTGAAAGGAGAGGTGCCTCCAAAGTGGTCGCTTGATGAATATGTGCCTGATGCTATCGGCAGGCGTTGAAGGATGTGGGCAAAATTCTCCATCATTTCGTCCCTCTGTCGCGTGAGAGCTTGCTCAAGAAACAGATTGATAGGATCATCTGCTCCATCGTTTTTCTTTTCTTCCGCCATTGAGGGTTTCTTGGGTGTGTGAGAGAGATTATCTTCAAGAGAGACAAGCTCGAGACCCAACTTGCTATACTCGGACCTCGTTAGGGAAATGCACTGAAAGAACAATCAAGAGCAGCCTGCTCTGATACCACTGATCCGGTTTATTTTCGGCACGAAATGAGAGTGGAGATATAATAAAGAAATGCACAGAGATATTGCAGATATTCAATAATATAACATAAATATGTCGGAGATGCAACCATAAACACAGATATACAGTAATACACAATTTCTATTAATGAAAGAAATGTACAGAGACTGTAAAAATACAGAGTGAAAGACTCGCTAGAATGGTGGCATCTTATCTCTAAGAAGAGATGTGACGGCTACTCGCATTCGCAAGAATATGATTACAATGAAGCTCTGAAGGCATTTTTACAATAAGCAGGAATGCCAAAAAAACCTAGACATCCAAAAACCTAACCCTGGGAGATGAAGCACCAAAAGTCATGTGGGCCCCGTTTGGGTAAGTGAGTACATCAACATCTCGGGGTCGTAACTTTTTCATACAATCTATGTTTTAGGCGTGTGATAGCTCGTTAGAAAGGTATTGTCGAGGAGATTCATTTTGGGGGATCAATCATGCCTTTTTCTATCATTGAGAACCTCGATCTCAAAAAACCTTCATTTGGGCCCTCAAAATGGCCCCGGAAGTTAAAACCTGCTAAAAATAGTAAATTGCCAAAATTGTCAGAAAGTCATTTTGAGCCATTTCGAAAAGGTGGGTGGCCACCGATATCCACCTGGATCATTTTCTCTCTTTTCTGCTTCTTCCTTTTGTGCTGCTATGTTGTCTTCTAAACATTTCTTTTGATATTCTAGAGTTTCTAAAATTCTTCTGGCCTTTTCTAGTTGAGCTCTTAAATTCTTGATGACCTATTGATCTTATTCAGAACCTTGAACACTTTCCTTTTACTTCATCAATTCTTTCTTGGATGACTTGCTTTATTCTATTTATTTGTTTAGATATTCAATTGCACTGATCATTTTTTCTCTGTAATCAACTTATGCTTCTTCATACTCTTCCTCTTCTGAATCTGTCTGACATGACGAGAATATTTCTTCTTGTTCTGTCTGACAACACAACAGTTCCTTGCAGAAGCATCACTCCTCACCCAGAAATGGTAGGACAAAGTTGAAATCTCTCAAGGAGTAAAGCACTGAGCCTTAGAGTTGGTACCAGAATTGGGCCCTTCGTTTGAGGAGGTAAAGGAGGTAAAGGCACAAACAGAAGAGCCCAAAGAAGAAGAAAAGTCGGACAAGGGAAAACAACAGTTGCTCCTGGAGGATGTGAAAGAACCAAGCACTTGACTCAAGGACGAGTCAAGGATTGTGGTCGGAGCCTGTTGGGCCCTTCATTTTTGGGAAATAATTGCGCAAGTTTTGACTAAGCATGAGTTGCACAAAATCTCATCAAAGGTTGGGAGAAAGAGTAACAGAAAGAAGTTGAAGAATTCAGTGCAAGGCCAGCTAGGCAACAAATGGTTGCAACAGAACAAGAAAGCACGTAAGCTGAGAAGGAAGACACAACCCAGATATATATATAGGGCTGAATATAATTGTGAAGGGTTGGAGTAGAGTAAGGCTACTTTGAGTCATGTTGATCAGAGTCGTCCAAGTTTTGGGATTAGTCATCAATACTTGTTGTAATTCGAGAAAAGACAAGCCAGATTTTTTAATGTATTAAACTGTCAGTTGGTGAGTTGGAGCTCTGAGGTATGAGTCCAGAGACGGGAGTTTGTGATGTACCCTACTGTGTGATTCTAAATCTATAGAAAGAGAAATATCTCAAAGATAATACGAAGAAGGATCAAATTTTAAAACATGATGTGTCCTTGTTTGGTTACTTATGCATTACAGCACTTCTTTATGGCTTATGAGTTCTATTTTATGGTTCTATGTTAAATTGTTTCTCACAACATAAGTAGGTTCAATTCTTTCATTTAGACGGTTAAGGTCTATTAATGACTCTTGTGCAGGAACAGGAATGATTCCCAAATGATCTATGGATTCGCTTTAGTCTTCTTCCTACCTTTCCCTATCTATCTGTCTCAGCAATGCTTCGGGTGAGACTTCTTCTCTTCGTAGGAGATGAAAATTCCAGCGCTCTAGACTACATGGTACATTTTGTTGGTAACCTGAGAAGGACCCTGGTCTGACCAAATCCACGCCAACAAAATGGTTCTATTGTCGGCACTCGTGTTAAAAGGGAACCTATAGGGAGAATGTTGCCATTGATCCATAGATTTGGTATTGATCAATGGTGGGAAAGGAACTGTGACGCCTTCATATGGAAAGAAGTGGGACTAAGAAGAAAATCGCTAAAAAACACTCATGAAGCAATCCTTTACTTAGAAAGATCAAGCGACCAATATGATATTTTCTGGGTTAAATTCCCTGAAGAGTTTTTTCACTGGATAAAGAGGCTCCAACAAGCTCCAGAGTTCCAAGGACGAGCCAAGAAAATCTGTGCATGGGATACGAAAAAGTTAGCAGCACTCTAAAGGCTGGATTGCCCAGTCACACGAGTTGTGGATTTTTGGGTTAGCAGCACACTGGAAGGATACATAATCGAATTTGCAGCTAAGAACCACCAGTCTTTCTCAAGAGCAGAGGAAATTTTCAAGAAATGTGCAAGGGGAAGATTGTTGAGAGAAATCCCCCTATGGATTAAGGCTTTCTTGATGGAGGAGGGGATGTTGATTATATCCCCAACCGAGATGGGGTGGGGTGAGACGGGGTGTGTTTAAGGATAAATTCGTTAGTGCGGACACAGACCAATCTCCCTAGATCCACCTGGATCTAGAACAAAACAAGACAGAATATATCGCTTTCCCTAGATCTAAAGTATTGAATGGACAAGAAAAAAAGGATGATGTACTTACTTTATGAAATCTCTCCTTTGTCTCTGTTGTTCCTCGCTCTGCTACGATGCTCTTGCGTCGTCCAATCACAACAACACAAACCAATCACAACAAAGACATTAATATATTCAAAACTCTAGACTATACATGTGATCAAGGAATCATGTAATAAAGTAGATCTCACTTTATGGGAAAGAAATATATCACTGTATCATATTAATTATGAAAGAGAGATTACAACCATTGCCTTGATGTCGTAAGGTCCCTTCCAACTGTCCTTCGTTCCCCACACACTTCTTGCTACAAGGATTTTGAAACCATAGATCTGATACACTCTATCTTGACAAAGAAAATCTTAAAGCCACTCCAATCAAGTTAATAATTCCAAGCCAACCAAAAGCTCATCCAATCTAACTTTCTCCATGAGAACTCTTCTCCTTTTATAAGCTGAAGAAGATAAGGTGAGGAGGTTAGGATGATCCCACTAAATCATGAAAGCGAGTAAGATCCAAACCATTCGGATGCCACCTCACCAAAGAAGCTTCTCCTTCTAGAAATTTCGAGAAACCGTACGTTTTTCCCACGTGCTGGAATGTCCGCACCCTAGCTATATAGCAACCTGCGGGCAGTCCGCACCCTGTCTATATAGAAACCTGCGGGAATTGGTCATTCCCGCACCCTGCCTATATAGCAACCTGCGTACATTTCTTTTTATAAGGTTTTTAAAAAGCAACTTCTTTTCTCAGGAAAAGTTCTTCTTCCTTCTCTCTTCAGGAACTTAGGCCACTGTGACCCCTCTAAAGGCAATAGATAGGTTTACATCATTAACGATCATAGGGATGACAAAAATAATGTGTAACAGGGTGAGGGTCATGGCATGAGGAAGGGGAAGGGTTCTTTGACGAATGTGGGGGAAACAACAAAAAATGGATTCAAGACATGAGCGAGCCTTGAAGAGAGTCGCCATAGTTGAGAAGTGGTGGCGCGACAAGATCAAGAAAGCCGCAAGACAATCTGAAAAGTTGAGGAAAGAAGGAGGATCGGGAGAAGTAGAGGAAATACAGATGGAAGAACTGCAGAGGATGAGAAGACAGGAACCGACTGGCTAGTCAAATATTAAATGAGAGAGAAGCAAGGAGAGCAAGAAATCCCAAGGAAGTGGGACAAGAAGGAGAAAGTGAGGAGGTAAGAGAGGAGGAAGTCGGCATGAATCTTGGAGGATAAAGAGAATATTTAGCCCCGATAACAGGAGAAATCAGGAATCTGATCGAAGAGATCATCCCAGTAGAAGCTAATGAGACCCCCCAGATCAAAGAAAATTGCCTCGAAGCCAGTGGTGCCAACCCCGAATCACCCATACCCCAAGTTCCTTCTATACAAGCAGTAACTCTAATACTACCCTCTCATGCTAGTTATGTTCTAGTACAATTAGTTAGTCAGTCACAACCACGAAGTGCAGTTATAGGGAGAACATCGGGATCCCCCGATAGATCACAAGCAGGATCGTTAGGGTTTGTATTGATACGAACAACAGGACCAACAATGGCCAGTCAGGCAGGAGGTTCAATTGCCCGATACCCAGAATTTTGGGGTAAGGGAGATGAAGACGTCGAGCAACATTGGTTCTTGTGTGAAGCCATATGGAGATCCAGAGGGACTCCAGATGCGAATAAGTTGGTCGAGTTCCAGACTACCTTGAGAGGTTGCACTCTCAAGTGGTACATCAATATCATTGAACCAGAAATGTCAGTGATGCAAGGTCAAACATTCACACTTGGCCAAGTACTTTTGAGGTTCATAGTAGAGTTCAAACTACCCCAGTTAGAACAACAGGCCCTTTCTGAGTTATGTGAGATCCAGCAGGGGGAGTGCGAATCAGCATGGGAGTATAGCCAAAAGTTTAAATATGCCATAGGGAGGTTGTCACATCCAATCCATGAAGAACATCAAAGGGAATGGTACATTCAGGGGTTGCTACCTCTAACTCAAATTCCGCTAATGCAATAGCATATAGCCACGTTGACAGATGCCTTGGAACAATCAATGAATATTGAAGACATGGCGGGATAGCCTAGGAGATTAAGAATAACCCGACCCCTAGTAGATGCAAATCTAGAGAAACTAAAAGGGTATATATCGACACTTACAGAAAATATTCAGGAGATGACGATACCTAGACTAGGATAACCATAGCTTTGGTGCACTGGATGCTATACAGAAGGTCATTTGGAAAATGAATGTCTGTGGATGAGGGGACTGGGATCTCCTCAGAATATGATGGTACCCCCAGCAGGACCTACAGGAGGAGTTGTGCAATTGTCGATGAACTCACCATTCCATAACCCCACCCCATATCATGCTTTCCCAGGAGGCCAAGTAGCACCAACAACAGAATATTGTGATATCTGTCGAATCCACGGGCATGGACCAAGACAGTGCCCCATCATGCAGAAATATTCAACAATACCAAACACAATACACTGCGAGTTCTATGCATCCATACTACGAATCAATGTAGAGCATTGGACGCACTCGCGGATAGGCTAGACCGAACAACATTCACGGTGAATGAAAACCCGCAGGGACCAGGAAGAGGTCCAGGAGGTGGATCCGGAGGAGACTTCAGAGGAGTAAGAACTGGGGGATGAGGACCAAGCAGATGTTATAACTATGATGAACAAGGTCACTTGGCTAGAGATTTTTATCATCCAAGGCATCCATGGTGCTCTCAATGTAGAACCAATGGACACGCAGCTGAAGATTGTCCAGAGTTAATAGCAAAGTGGGAAGATAGAGTATGATAAAGAGGAAATAACCTTATCAGTTCAAGGATCAAGAGGATTTCTAAGGGACATTTTCCCAATCTTAATATTGTTACTCGAGGAGGAGTGAAGACATGAGCTAATGCTAATACTCTGCCTCAGATCTGTTGGGTATGTGTTATATTCTTTGCATGTGTGTGTGTGGGCGCATTAGATACGACGACTGTGGTTATATTCTTTGCTATTTTTAGCGGATTTGTAAATTAATCCCAGATTAAGGGATTAGGGTTTTCGTATCTACGGAATACCTAAAAACATTGTATATATTGTATGGTGAATGGTGAAATTCGATATAATGAATATAAGAAATGTTTTCTCGGTTAAGGGTTTCTGGTATAAAATCTTTGTGTATTTTGTGTATGAGCCATTGATTAATTTATGTATTGCTTAAGAATCTATATGCATTGCTTTACCTCGTAGATTTAAAACTTAAAAGATCCAGAAAGCAACACCTAAGGGAGACAGGTATGACCCCCTAAAGAAAAAAAAGTTCTTTAAATATAACATAGAAGTATTCCAGAATATTACTAGTCATGAAACACAAGAAACCCCCCCCCCATTCGGATGTTTACCCTAATATGGTGCAAGCCCCTGCTTCACCCCCTGCACCCAAAAACCCTGTAGTCGTACCAAGATAGCCTGAGCAAACTCAAAACACAGTTGACCTCTAGTTTCAGTTATTCTTTGACATTCTAGGGAATGATCAACTAACAGAAAAGTTGTGCAATGCATTGTACCTAGGTTTTAGGGAATGAAGAAACCTCATAATCAAGGATAAGGGATAATCTTCCTGAGAAAAGTACTCAGAGAGTGCAGCGAAGAAAAGTAAGAATCGGAAAATAATTCTGACTGGTAGCCCAGTTAGATGACTTTGAAATTAAGGACGTCGTGTTGGACCTAGGGTCAGATGTGAACATTCTGCCCAAGAATACCTGGGAAGCCTTGGGAAAACTGAGACTGGCATATTCCCCAATTCAGTTAAGAATGGAAAACCAATATTTTATCTTTCCCATAGGAAGACTCAAGAACATGGAAATTGATGTAGCAGGAGTAAAAATAGTGGTTGACTTTGAAGTCATTGAGATCATGGGAGACAAGGACCCCTACCTTGTGCTACTTGGCATCAATTGGGCCTACAACAACTATGCAGTGATCGACCTAAAGAACGACACCATGACATTTTAAGATGAGGGAATCAAGGTAGTTCAACCTTTGGATCCATATGTAGGACCCAGGTACACAGAACCTACAGACAATAATATGGAAGGAGAAGAGCTAGACCAGTTGTACACTGTAATAACTGGGACTAGAAATGAGTATATAAATCCTACCTCAAATGGATCAGTAAGTTGGAGAAGTATACAGTCAACAAACGAAGATTCAGAACTGGATTTTGATAGTTGGCAACAAGGCTCGCATGAACAATTATCAAGGATATGCGCAACTATCAGAATGACCAGATGGATTGGGACCGAAGCTATAGAACACCCAGTATACGATGACACCTCAGACCTAGACAACTTTTTGCAGAACATGGAAGAAAATGTGAGAGAAGATCAAAGAATCTCGGTATTGGATATAGCTTTCCAAAACAACCCTGCCAGATGGTGGGCCACTCATAAAGTCATACTCAGAACTTGGGATGAGGTGAAGCAAGCTATCAAGTACAAGTTCTGGAATAAGGAGCAGCTGGAATTAGGGATGCAGACAGATCCCCATGCCATGCAACTGTTCAATGGAGAATTGGATCCTAGAATACACGTTGAATAGTGCGTAACACAATGGCAGGCCGCGGAGATACCATCTCACTTCTGGGTTAAGGTATTTCCCCATTCTCTAGGCCCAATCCCGAAATCTTGGTTTGTACATGAGGAAACTGGAAGACAGACCAGTGATTGGAAAATAGTGGCAGTTCAATTCTGCAAAGACTTCTCATTCACAAGTAAGTACCCTGAACTTGAACTAGCCTTACAAAACATTCAAGAACTTCTATTTACAGCCAATAACAATAAGAGATCAAACTTTGTAGTGTGTCCCAAGCATACCCAAGAAATTTAGAATTAATGCCACTTACCCTCGACTAGAAAGCCTATAGAATACTATCAGATTGGCAAACATTTAGAAAGCCTAGACGAATTAGAAGAACCTAGTCGTCTAAGAGACAGAGGGGAGCAGAGAAATCCAAAATACCATACCTAGCCAAACTGATAGTTCCTATAATCACCCATTAAAATTGAAGAGACTCAACATAGGCACCAAAGAGCAACCCAAGATAGCCTTGGTAGGAGATTAATGGGATGAAAAAGCCAGTCAGGAAATAAAGAGTTTACTGCAAGAATATGAGGATTTGTTCCCAAAGACTTTTTCAGAATTAAAGGGAATCAAGGGAGTCATGGGAGAGATGAAGATTGAGTTAAAACCAGGATCCAGGCCTATTAGACATAGACCATACCATCTTAACCCCAGGATAAAAGAGAAAGTTAATAAGGAGATTGACAATATGTTAGAAGAAGGTCTCATTTTTCCGGTAGAAGAAGTCGAGTGGGTCAGCCCGATAGTCATCCAAAGCAAGAAAGACACAGAGGATATTAGATTTTGTGTAGACTACAGGAGTCTCAGCGCAGCTTGTGTGCATGACCCTTTCCCAACACCTTTTACCGATGAAGTACTCGAATAGGTTGCGGGGAAGGAAGCATACTCATTTATAGACGGATTTTCAAGATACCATCAAGTTAGGATCTTCGAAGAGGACAAGAGAAAGACCACTTTCATTATCAAATGTGGATATTTTTCATACAACTTGATTCCATTTGGCTTAAAGAACGCCCCTGCAGTTTTTCTAGGATTGTGATAGCAGCCTTTAGAGAATTCATTCACATGTCCATGTAGATGCTTCAGGAATTTCCTTAGGAGGTATCTTAACGCAACCTAGAGAGGGAGCTATTGATCACCCCATCTAATTTGTGAGTTGGAAACTGTCACAAGCATAGCGTAAATACACAAAGACAGAAAGGGAAGGCTTAGCAATGATTTATGCTTTACAAAAATTTAGACATTATCTGCTAGGTTCCCATTTCAAAATCTTTACTGACCATTCCACATTAAAATACCTAGTTAAGAAACCTGTGCTGGAAGGGAGAATTTGTAGATGGATGTTTTTATTTCAGGAATTTTCCTTTGAAGTTATCATCAAGCCGGGACAATGCAACGTCGGACCTGATCATCTATCTAGACTAGAGTCAAGAGAAAGTGGTGGAGCAGTGGACGACCAGCTCCCAGACGTAAATTTGTTCAGGATTGAGGCCATACCAGAATATCTAGAGGACATAGCAGTCTTTCTCAGTATAGGAGCCTATCCTGAAACGTATTCCGCAACCCAAAAATTCCATATGGTTGTTAGAGCAGCAGATTACCAGTTGATCGTCGGACAATTGTAGAAACTAGGACTAGACAGCATTCTCAGACGATGCGTCTTGGATCACGAAAGGCAAGATATACTCTGGGAATGCCATAGTGGAGTTGCAGGAGACCATGTAGGAGGAAAGACCATGCACAGAAAATTCTACAGGTATGACTTTGGTGGGAAACACTTTTCAAGGATGCAAAAGCATATGCTAGATCGTGTGATGTTTGTCAACGGGTAGGCAAGTCATCAAGTCAAGATGAACTACCATTACAACCAGTTAGACCTCTACAGTCATTTGAGAAATGGTTAGTTGACTTCATCGGACCAATCAACCCCACATCCAAACATTCAAAGGCTAGATACAGCATTACCGCAACTGACTACATTACCCATTGGGCAGAAGCAGTAATTGTACAGGACTATTCGACAGATACTGCTGCCTGGTTCATCTTCGAAAATATCATTACCTGCTTTGGATGTCCCAGGAGCCTAACCAACGATCAGGGAGCTCTATTCATTAGCAACACCATAGAAACACTTACAACAGAATTTATGATTCAACATCATAAGAGCCTTCCATACCACCCACAGGCCAATGGAACAGTCGAAGCCTTCAACAAGATCCTGGAAAGGGGACTAACAAAGGTCTGTTGCGCAAACCGAGAGGACTGGAATGATAGAGTTCCAGCGGTACTATGAGCCTACAAGACAACCACAAATAAACTCCACAAATACACATCGATCTAGCTATTTTACGGAAGAGAGGCAGTGATGCCTGCAGAGTTCATCACTCCAAGCCTGTATATTGCACAAGTCACACGTATGATAGAAGAGGGATCAATGGCACAGAGATTTGAGGAGCTACAAGAACTTGAGGAAACTAGATTTCTAGCAGACTTCCATCAGTTGATTGAAAAGGCAAGACAAAAATCATGGCACGATAGACACATTAAAACCAAGGTATTCACACAAGGGGACAAGGTGTTACTCTACGACAGCCGATACCAGAAGCATCCTGGAAAACTGTGTATGCACTGGTAAGGACCTTACATAGTTGCAAAAATCTGACCTTCAGGAGCAGTCAGACTCGCGCAACTCAATGGTGTGTTACAACCAGGATGTGTGAATGGCACTCGCCTGAAGCCCTACCTATCTCAAAATTGAGAAAGAAGGACAGTCGCTCCAATTCGACGGAGCTTGTACAATAGTTAGATTTGATTTTTGTTTTCTTTCTGAAATTTTGTAAAATCAGTTAATAATGTCTATGTGCGCAGTGGCACGCCATAACATAGAGTTAATTTGTTTTGTTTAAGCATTGGTTGCTACAGAACGGATGACTCAGTAGTACAAGACCTGAAGCACGAAAAAGTCCATTAATGACAGTCATTAAAGATGGTTGAGACAACCTTTGTGGTCGAAGGCGCCATGAATCCCAATCCAATCTGAATTATAGGCCATGCAAACCCAATATAGTCACAACCTTTATTTCCATTCTAGTACCCCGACCGATGTTGTTAACCCATAAATACGCATTATGCCAAGATGCCATCGAATTTCGAACCGGGACACCCACTCATCAAACAAAAAGGTCTCAATTCGGCCACGTCCCTATTCCACTCAAATAAGTAAATGCCAAGATCGCCCAATAGGATTTACCTTGATTAAACCATCCCGTCGGACAACTCACACTCATGTGTATCTATTCGGTCATGATGACGAGTAATTACTGCTAAAACTTCCCAGTTAAGCCAGGTATAAGGCTCTCAGAACTATGTCGAGAATGTATTGTTTCTAAAAATGAGCATAGCCATTTCTGAATCCAACAGCGTGAACCAGTTGGGACCACTCTAAAAGCTGCAGACGTAGCCCTAGTTCTTATTTGCCACAGAAGAATGAATGTCGAGAGCCACAGGAAGCCAAAGCACCATGACGAAAGAAGTAGTACCAGATGAGCCCTACGACCCTCGGGTCGAGATCATGGGCGACCTCAAAGGAAAGGTAGAACATGTTAAGATACTCGACCTTGACCTCACGAACTCAGCCCCTTTCCCACAGATGCACACAAACTTATTTTGGGAGATAGCTCTGGATGGAACCGGAGACATGCAATTTGTACCAAGAAAAGAGTTCATCAACTTATTTAACTCCACCATTATAAACCTGAGAGACTTACCAGTCTTTGGTACCACATCGAGATTGGGCGTTGCACGAAATTCTTGATAAGCAGGGTGTATGAAATAATTATGTGGTTGGATAAGCAGTATCCAATCCATGCAAAATATATCTAGCATCTCACGGGACTATCCTCAAAGGGAGAGGATGTGTCGAAGGGATTTCAGTGTCCCGAAAAGCATGGGAAAAAGAAAGGTGAGCCCAACCTATACGAGAAGTTTAACACAAAGAGAGGAGGATGCACAATAGTCATTGAATAAATATTTCCCGAAACAGTCTGCACTAGCTGCTACATCATAGCCAGCAAGGTTATGATGTCTTACTATAAGGGATAATGCACCCTAGATGCGCTATCAGTCGCCAAATTTTGCGCACAGGGAGCAGTGTTCAATTGGTGTAGTTTCCTGCTGGAGGAACTATGAGTAGCTTATGAGGAAGCACAGGAGAAGGGAGGAACCTTCACCTATGGATACCTACTTGTGGCATTTGAAATGCTCAAATGGAAGCCACCTGTGGGAAGACAACCGGCAATACCAGATAAAGGGTGCATGGTGAATATGTTTGAGCCATGGCAGTCCAGACCAGACTTGGAGAACACAGCACTCAACAATGCAGCCTTTTCCAAATGGTATAATGTTATGATAGACGCAACGCAGAGGCTATGCATCCTACAAGAGATCCCCAATTGCAACATGAGGAATATCGCCTTCAGTATGAACCAGCACAACACATTCGTCTGGCCGAGACATGCCAGCCGGGAACATTTCCACACATGGATGCTACTGTTCTATTTGGATGAGGAAGCTTTCGATAAGGAATTCATGTCATGGCCAGGATTTAAATGTGGCCCACGTAAATCAGGGATGCATTACATTCTGCCTACGAAGCTGCTCAAGAAAAAATACAAGGAAACAGGAGAGGGATCGAGTTCAGACCCCGAGCATAAGAAGCCAGATGCTCCGACACAAATAGACTCAGAGGAGGAAGAAGAGATACTGCATCTAGAGCGAAGGAACAAACCGCCCCCCGAAAACTACTGGACGATGTTGTGTTGTCAGGTGCACAGGTTAACCAGATCTTGGGAATTGTTCGTGGTATTGAACCAGTGGTGAAGAGGCCTAGAACTGGGGTCTCGCTGAACAAACCCCTGAACCCACAACCCCTTGCATCTACCACCCCCCGGACCCATGCCATGACCTAATACACCACTATGATTGACATTCAAGATGACCCAGACCCTGAAACACTTCCTTCCACATTTATCATTGAACACACTCCACCACCACACCAATTACCAAACCTCATCATGGCTAGTCCACCTTAGACAATAACCTTAGAGTCGATCCAGCTCAACCACCCAGAGACAAAGGAACGACGACCCCCACAAATAACTAGAGAACCACCCAAGCCAAGATCATAAATTCTCAATCCTGACCCCAAAGCCTCAGAGCAGAGCACGATTCTGAATGTTCTGAATCCAAACACCCAGGAACAACAAATTGACTCTTTCGCATAGGAATAATATGCCCATAGCAAAGAGGATTAGGAACCCAATGGTGACCAACAAATCACCTCACCAGCCAAATGTGAGGGTGCGCAAGAGATCACGGCACATGATGCAGACACACTGGAATATACGGCGATACCAGATGTGCATAATGAGATAGAATCAACAATGGAGTAGGATATGATAGCCATATGAGCTCAAATGGAACAAGTTATCCAGAACCCCCAACAATGTGCAAAATTGATGCAACTCTGCATAGATAGAACAAAGGTTCTAACTGTTTTGCTAGCAGAGCTAAGGTTGAGAATCGCACCAGTCCCACCAATGGAGGAAGAGGTAGAAACTCACTCTGACCATTCAACAGGCAGTGGACTCCCACTACAGTGGCGAGTACCCACCGACGCAGTTGTTTCATCTGTTGACCTGGTACAATGGCCAGCGCCACACTTATTTGGCCTAATCATGGCATCCACGGACCAGTTGGAGCAAAGGCTCCAAGAGGCCGAGAGATACACCGAGATTGCAAGAAAAGAATAATTCGTGGACCACACATACAAAATGCAGGAAGCACATGACAGACTCCAAGTCCAGCACAAATCGGAAAAAGTACAAGAAAAACTTGCAGAATCCTGTCCGGAGATTCGGAAGGCCGCACCTGACCTACCCGAGGCCAGCGACGTAAGCGAGCCAAAGCAACAGATCGAGCTATTATAGTAAGCATGGACGCAACTCGCCAATCGCACTGACCAGCTCCAAGAGAAGCTACAACAGGTCCAGCAGGAAGCGGAACACCAACCTCAGCAGCTGCAGGAACAAATGCAGAAGATAATATTGCAAGGCAACAATGCCAGAGTAGCACTGCACAAGCACAGAGCGGACTGCACCAAAATTTTCAAAGAATTCAATGACTAGATGGGCATCATCACTCGATGAAATAATATTTTAGAGGAGGTCTGAACAAAGATCCAGGTGTTGAATGAAGAAATTGTGGTCACAATGGACCCTATGGAGCAGCGACAGAAGTTTGACCAAATTCAGCAGACTGACAACAAACTAAATACACTCTATGAGACACAGTTCGTAGCCAAGAAAAATCTACGTGATTTTTGACCAATAATTCAGACCGCCTATATAAAAATGCATTAGGTCAACACAACATCCGATTTTGAGTGGAACTCGTTGGTTGCGGCCAAGCCAAAGGAGTACAGAAAAGAGACAACACAACAGTTCCTTGCAGAAGCATCACTCTTTGCCCATAAATGGAAGGACAAAGTTGAAAGCTTTCAAGGAGTAAATCACTGAGCCTTAGAGTTGGTACCAGAATTAGTCCCTTCATTTGAGGAGGTAAAGGCACAAACAGAAGATCCCAAAGAAGAAGAAAAGTCGGACAAGGGAAAACAACAGTTGCTCCTGGAGGATGTGAAAGAACTAAGCACTTGAGTCTAGGGATGATTTTAAGGATGGAAATTTATTTTAAAATGTAGAAACCTAGGCGAATATTACTAATCCTTCATAAGCCAGCTATAAATGTTCAACGATATTTTTGTAAAAATATTCATAGTTCTAAGGATTTTATATAGTTTTTATAAAATTTTGGCAATTTTTAAGGTAAAATAATTTTATCCTATAGACTTTGGGCGAATCATTTTTAAAATAGCAAATCTCATTTTTGGAAAAACCATGGAAAATTAGCCCATGAGCGAAATTTAGCCCCTAAAATCATCCTTGCTTGACTCGAGGACGAGTCAAGGATTGTGGTCGGAGCCTATTGGGCCCTTCATTTCTGGGAAAGAATTGCACAAGTTTTGACTAACCATGAGTTGTGCAAAACCTCATCAAAGGTTGGGAGAAACAGTAACAGAAAGCAGTTGAGGAAGTTAGTGTGAGGCCATCTAGGCAACAAACAGTTGCAACAGAACAAGAAAGCACGCAAGCTGAGAAGGAAGACACAACCCAGATATATATATAGGGATGAATATAAGTATGAAGGGTTGGATTAGAGTAAGGTTGAGTTGAGTCATGTTAATCAGAGTCACCCAAGTTTTAATATTAGTCATCAATACTTGTTGTAAGTTGAGAAAAGACAAGCCAGAGTCTGTAATGTATTAAACTGTCAGTTGGAGCTCTGAAGTATGAGTCCAGAGCCAAGAGTCTGTGATGTACCCTACTGTGTTATTCTGAATCTGTAGACAGAGAAATATCTCAAAGACAATATGAAGAAGGATCAAATTTTAAAACATGATGTGTCCTTGTTTGGTTACTTATGCATTACAGCACTTCTTTATGGCTTATGAGTTCTATTTGATGGTTCTATGTTAAATTGTTACTCGCAACATAAGTAGGTTCAATTCTTGCATTTAGATGGTTCAGGTATGTTAATGACTCTTGCACAGGAACAGGAATGAGTCCCAAATGCTCTATGGATCCTCTTTAGTCTTCTTTCTACCCTTCCCTATCTATCTGTCTCATCAGCACTTCAGGTGAGACTTCTTCTCTTTGGAGGAGATGAAAATGCCAATGCTCTAGACTACATAGTACCTTTTGTTGGTAACCTGAGAAGGACCTTGGTCTGACCAAATCCGCACCAACACCTTGCATCTCCAAGGACGTAGCAACTTCTAGAGTGTTTTCAGATGAGGCAATAATGAGAGCGCAGTAGCTTGAACTGATCTACTCTTAGTCTGGCATGCTCTATGAGATTTTGTCGGATGTGCCATGGTTTATCCTCGACAAAGCCAAGAAAAATTGTGGAGCCCATGTCGATGGTATTGTGGGATCAGCACAAGGAAAGTTCATTGATCTATTATCAAATCAATTGCAACAATTGTCGATATAGCAGGTTGTGGCCAGCCAGACCTCGAGTTAGGCGGCTCCCCCTACCCAAATGTCGGATGTACATAATGTGCAGTCGATGAACCCTAATTCCAACCACCAGCCTGAGGAAAAGAAGAAACAACGGAACAAGAAGGGTAAACGGGAAAAAAAGGCTACTAACAATGTTGGTGGGGGGAAAACGGAGAAGAGGAAGTCGAAGTATCCATGTAACCTTTGCACGGAAGACCACCCGACTCACCTGTGCCCTCAACCTGCGAAAGATCAGAAGCTATTAGCACAGAAACATATTGTTTTTCTAACAAACCAATTTCAACATGGGAAATACATGGCTCAAGCTTCAGCATCCTCGAGCATGGAAGGGGGTAGTCAGGGACCCCCCACATCTACCAGTAATAACCTGACCACGAATGTTTACATGATGAAAGATGAGGCTCATATAGCGACTAGGGCCCAATATTACGAAATGTCGAAATTTGTCGAAAAGGGAAAAGAAGCCACAAACCCACTGGTTCCTCTCCAGATTGAGAATATGGCAGGAAAAACAATGACACACATCCTGAAAGCTGCGTTCAAGAAATATTCTCATAATCCAAATGTGACGGTTGCCCAGAACTACTTCGTTGTGGAAGATTTGGCACAAACCCCTTGCGCGATGTCTGCTTTGGAAGTCCTCCAAAGTTTCCCTTCGCAGAGAAAGGATTTGTTATATGCCTTGGGATCAATAGAGACTTGTAACCTGGGAGCGATCGTTCTTGATCCAACCGACTTGAAACCTCGTCTTCCTTACCACGTTGCATTTTATATAGTAGTGGCTTACACCAGGAAATATTTTACTCGAAATATATTATGTATTGTGGTTGACGAGGGTGTCTTGAATTACGTGATGTCATTGGCATGTTGGAAGGCCATTGGCCATCCTAGTTTGTCTTCGTCACTTACATTGCTTATGACATTCAATGGTCAATCGTTCAGACCACATGGAATCATTCCTTCTTTCCCTATGTAGTTAGGAGGAAATACCATGTGCATCAAAGTTGAAGTGGTCGATGCGCCTCTCAACTACAATCTTTTATTAGGGTGGATTTGGACCTATGCAATGCATGTAGTATTTGCTACATTTTTTTGTATATTCTTGTTTTCGCACGAGGGTCTAATTGTGACCATTGACCAGTTGTCCTTTTCCCATCCTGACCCTTCATCGGGGGCTTCCACGGTCTCGATCATTGATAATCCTCAGCCCATAACCGTCAATTTAGGGGTTGGTTTGTGTCCATATTTGATGGGTACTTTTGATTACCCACCACCTTCTGGCGATGTCAAGCTTATATCGGCTTCCCCTGACCAACCTAGGGCTGAAATTTTTCAAGTGTCGTCATTTCCAATGACTTACTTTCATGATCCATGGACACTTCCTTCCCCATCAGCTTCGATGGAAGGGATAGGGCATCCTGGCATGGCCATGCCCTTGTCTGTGGTTGAGTTTGTGTACACTATTGTCCAACAAGCTTCGGTCGACCCTGATTTGACTCCCACACAAAAGTTAGATTCCAGTTCTCGAGCCTATTTGGGATCAAGGTTCTCTTGCCACTACAGATCCTTTAGACCTGGTCTTTCCCTCTAACGAGGTGATTCTTGAGGCATTGACTGGTCCAGACAGACCCTGGGATGATCTTCATCATAGATCTTACTTTCTTCCAAAGTTAAGGAGAATAGAGGCAAGAGAATTTGTTTCAACCAGGAATGGAGATAGGTCTTGTCCTATTTGTTGGGTATGTGTTATATTCTTTGCATGTGTGTGTGTGGGTGCGTCAGATATGACAATTGCGTCTGATGATCCCTCTAGTAGTGCTCTTTGTGTCATGTGCGCTAGGCACTTTCCTAGGGGGGTCCCATGGGGGGGGCAGGTATTCCCCTCCCTGGTTATGCGCAGCGTTCAGCAATGGGCGGTAGCCCAGGGCAGCACCCCAAAATTATTTTTTTTGGGTGGTTTTTGCTCTTTTTAGCAGTTTTGTAAATTAATCCCATATTAAGGGATTAGGGTTTTGGTATCTACAAAATACCTATAAACATTTTATATATATTGTATGGTGAATGGTGAAATTCGATATAATGAATATAAGAAAGATTTTCCCGGTTGAGGGTTTCCGGTATAAAATCTCTGTGTACTCTGTGTATGAGCCATTGATTAAATTATGTTTTTCCTAAGAATCTATATGCATTGTTTACTTCACAGGTTTAAAACTTACATGTGGTATCAGAGCTCATTTTTTGCTTCAGAGGAACGCCTTTGTTGTTGAGGGTTTGTCTCGGTCTTGATAGATCAAGTTTATCTTGGGTCTGTGATAAACCTAGGTTTAGTGGGAGCTTTTGAAGTGGAGATTCGAGTATAGAAAGAGGAATGGTGAGCTCATCTAGAATCGAGATAGAGAAGTTCAATGGTAAAAACTTTGAGCTATGGAAGCTCAAGATGGAGGACCTTCTTGTAGACAAAGAACAATGGATCGTTGTGGATCCTAGTACATAGCCTACTAGTACACCGTCTACTAGCACACAGGATACTAGTACACAACCTACTAGTACACAAACTACTAGTACACTGGCTACTAGTATGTCAAAGGAAGATTGGGAGAAGTTGGATAGAAGAGCAAGGAGTACTATTCGACTCTGCCTGGCAGATTCAGTTTTTTTGAATGTCTCAGGAGAATCTACAACCAAGGAACTATGGGATAGGTTGGGGAATTTGTATTAATCAGAGTCTCGGGTAAACAAGTTGTTTCTTCAAAAGAAGTTGTGTCATCTTAGGATGGAAGATGGATATTTTGTGACAAAACATCTAAATTCCTTTAATACTCTGGTAAGTCAACTTGTCTTTGTTAATATTACGATTGCAGAAGAAGATAAGTGTATTACTTTGTGATGTTCTTTGCCAGACTCTTGGGATAATCTGGTTCTAGCAATTGGTAGTACCACTCAATCTACATTGAAGTATGAGGATGTAGTTTCAGCCTTGTTATCTGAAGAGATGAGGCGGAAAAGCATGGATAGTCATAGCATAGATGCTTTATTTGTAAGAGGTCATACCCAAGACAGGAATCCTGGTAAACCTTCGAGGGGGAGATATAAATCTACAGGTAGATCTAAGTCTCCAGGAAAATCTTTGAGGAAATGTTGGAAGTGTGGTAAAATAGGGCATTATAAGAAAGATTGCAAGTCTAAGAAGGCTGATAAACCAAAGGGATTTGATAGTACCTTTTCCACAGAGGCGAAAACCTCCATTGAAGAAGGAGGTGATGTTTACCAGGCATCTACAAGTACACATGCAGACTGTGATGTATGGTTAATCGACTCAGGTGCATCATACCATATGAATCCTCATAGGGAGTGCTTCTCTGAATATGAAAAATATGATGGTGGTGATGTATTCCTAGGAGATGACTCGATAGAAAAAATCTTGGGATGTGGAAGGGTTAAGTTGCTGCTAAAAGATGGAAGGATTAGAACTCTCCCTAGGGTTCTGTGCATTCCAAGACTAGTCAGGAGCCTAATATTTGTAAGAAAGATGGATGATGCAGGAGTGGATATTGTATTTGGAAAAAACATTTGCAAGATGGTACGAGGAGAAATGGTGTTGATGAGGGGAGTTTGGTGTGGAACTCTGTACAAGTTGCTGGGAAGAACTTATACTAATGGGTGTAATAGTTCTGTTGTCCCTTAACAGAGAGATAAAGAAGACAAGACCAATATTGTCCCTGGAAAGAAGACCATGTTGTGGCATCAAAGACTGGGACATATTGGAGAAAAGGGCCTTCGAACACTACACGGTAAAGGTATGGTTGAAGGTATGTCTAATTGCACTCTGGATTTTGATTTCTGTGAACATTGCATATATGGTAAAAAGAATCGAGTAAGATTCCCATCTGGTGCTACAAGAGCAAAGGGGATCTTAGAGTTGATACACAGTGATGCGTTTGGACCTATTCGTGTTCCATCCCTAGGTAAATCTGTGTATTATGTTTCATTCATAGAGGATTTTTCAAGGAACACATGGATTTATTTTCTTAGAAATAAATCTGAGGTATTTGATAAATTTAAAGAGTTTAAGGCTCTGGTATAAAATCAGATAGAGAAGAAAATAAAGGTATTGAGAACAGATAATGGTGGAGAATTCTGCGGAAATGAATTCGAAGAATTCTTTAAGAAGTGTGGTATAGCAAGGCAGAAGACTACTCCATACACTCCTCAGCAGAATGGAGTTGCAGAAAGGATGAATAGGACACTGATGGAAAAAGAAAGGAGCATGCTCAGTGGTGCCGGATTAGGACAATAATTCTGGGTAGAGGCAATGGGTACAGCATGTTACATGGTCAATCGATCGCCTTCATCAGTAATGGATGATAAAACTCCACACAAGGTATGGTCTGGAAAGAAACCTTCTCTTCAAGATCTTAGAGTGTTTGTTTGTGATGCTTATGTACATGTTCCAAAGGAAAATAGGAGTAAGCTGGATAAAAAGGTTGAAAAGTGTATCTTTATTGGTTATAAAGATGGTGTGAAAGGTTATAAACTTTGGAACCCAAAAACCAAGAAGACTGTTTACAGTCGAGATGTTGTTTTTAGAGAGGTAAAAGATGTGTCCAAATAGGAATTCCTACCAATGCAAGATGAACCTAAGAAAATAGATCTTGAGTCGGATGATGCAAAATCTGAATCATCTGAAGAAGAGGAAGAAGAAGAAGAAGAAGAAACTCATACTCCAGTATTGAGGAGATCGGTGAGAGATGAAAGGAAACCAGAAAGGTATAGTCCACTTGATTTCAGTTCCAATTTTTCTTTATTTATTACTGATGATGATCCTAGAATTGTCAGGGAAGCAGTGAATTCAGAGGATAGTAGACTCTGGAAGAAGGCCATGGTTGAAGAAATGGATGCCTTGGATAAGAATGAGGCAAGGGATATAGTTGAGTTGTCAGCTAGAAGAAAATATGTTGGTAGCAAATGGTTGTTTAAGAAGAAGTTTAATGCACAAGGTAAAGTGGAGAAATACAAAGTTCGGTTAGTAGCAAAAGGTTATTCCCAGGTAGAGGGAATTGACTTTGGTGAGATTTTTTCTTTTGTTGCTAAGTTAACTTCTATTAGATTTATTTTATCTATTGTTGTTTCTTTTGATCTTGAAGTGGAACAGATGGATGTGAAGACAGAATTCCTACATGGGGATCTGGAAGAAGAAATCTACATGAAGTAGACATAAGTCTTTGTAGTGAAGGGAAAGAAAGAGTTGGTCTATAAGCTAAAGAAGTCACTATATGGTCTCAAGCAATCACCTAGGATGTGGTACCAAAAGTTTGACACATACATCCTTTGATTGGGATTTGTAAGAAGCAGAGTTGATCATTGTGTATATTCCAAGCAGGTTGGTAATCACTTCATTTATCTAGTGTTGTATGTTGATGACATGTTGTTGGTAGGAAATAACATGGATGTTATCAAGGAGGTGAAATCGCAACTATCCTCCAAATTTGACATGAAGGATCTCGGTGTTGCTAACTTCATTCTGGGAATGGAGATTAAAAGAGATCGTGAAAACAGTAAAATATGGTTGAATCAAAGAAAATATGTTGAGATGATATTGCAGAGGTTTAATATGCATGGAAGTAAACCGGTCAAGGTTCCTATTCCTATAGGTGTAAAGTTATCTGCATATCAATGTCCCAAGACACAGGAAGAAGAAGAGGACATGTCCCATGTTCTGTATGCCAGTGTAGTTGGCAGTTTGATGTATGCAATGGTCTGTACTAGACTGTACATTGCACATGCAGTGGGAGTTTTGAGCAGGTATATGTCAAAACCAGGGAAGGAGCATTGGACAGTAGTAAAGAGGGTCTTCAGGTATCTTCGTGGCACTACCAGTTATGGATTGTGCTACCAAGGAAGACCAGGATTGGACAGAGTGTTGGATATGCATGGCTTTGTTGATGCAGACTGGGTTGGAGATCTGGATCACAGAAGATCTACAAGAGGGTATGTGTTTAACCTATTTGGAGGAGCAATCAGTTGGATGAGAAAAAGACAGGTTGTAGTGGCACTTTCAACTACATAAGTTGAATACATGGTAGCCACTCATGCAAGCAAGGAAGCGGTACGGTTACAAAGATTGTGTTCACGTATTGGGTTGGTACAACAAGAAGTGAGATTAGATTGTGACAGTCAGAGTGCAATTTTCCTGGCAAAGAACCCAGCTTATCATTCGAAGACAAAGCATATTGATGTTCAGTATCACTTTGTGAGAGACATGGTTGAAGAAAAGAAGGTGTTGCTGGAAAAGGTTGACACTTTGAGGAATGTTGCAGATTCAATGACAAACTCTGTAAGCACAGAAAAGTTCTCCTGGTGTATAGTAACAATGGGCATTTTTTCCCTGTATTGTTGACTATATAATCCCCTGGACCCCTGGATGCAAAGAAAACAACAAGTGGGAGAATGTTGGATATGTTTTATATTCTTTGCATGTGTGTGTGTGGGCGCGTCAGATATGACAACTGCGTCTGACGATCCCTCTAGTAGTGCTCTTTGTGTCGTGTGCGTCGGGTTCTTTCCTAGGGGGGTCCTAAAGAGGTGCAGGTATGCCCCCCCTGGTTATGCATAGCATTCAGTAATGGGTGATAGCTCGGGGCAACGCCCCGAAAAAAAAAAAATTGCGCAATTTTTTCTATTTTTAGCGGTTTTGTAAATTAATCCCGGATTAAGGAATTAGGGTTTTGGTATCTACGGAATACCTAAAAACATTGTATATATATTGTATGGTGAATGGTGAAATTCGATATAATGAATATAAGAAAGGTTTTCCCGGTTGAGGGTTTCCAGTATAAAATCTTTGTGTACTATGTGTATGAGCCATTGATTAAATTATGTTTTGCTTAAGAATCTATATGCATTGCTTTACTTCACAGGTTTAAAACTTACACTATTAATCCTCTGGCTACGCACACAGTTTATGCCGAGGGTAATATGGCGAGTATCATTGAAATGATTCCCATAGATATCTCCATAACCCCTAGTGTTGTGGAGAATTTTTTCGTCGAAGCGGACTGCTCCCCCGAAGAGATTCAAATTTATACAAAATTATTTAAGGAATCTTGCAACATTTTTGCCTAGTGTTACAAGGAAATTCCAGGAATAGACCCAAGAATTGTTGAACGTGAAATAATGACTTATCATGATGCCAAGTCGGTACGATAGAAGCTTCCTTCGGTGAACCCTTGAAAAGAGGAAGCAATTAAGGCTGAAATAGAGAAACTACTTAAAGTCGGTTTTATCTACCCTGTGCAGCTGACTGAATGGGTGGCAAACCTTGTTCTGTTTAACAAGAAACAGGGTACAATTCGCATGTCCATGAACTTCTATGATTTGGACAAGGCATGTCCGAAAGATAATTTTCCCACCCCATTCATCGATCAAATTGTCGATGAATGCACAAGTTGCGAGGTATTTTCATTCATGGATGGTTTTTCAAGATATAACCAAATTTAGATCAAACCCGAAGACCAGCATAAAATGGATTTTATTTGTCCTTGGGGCACATTCGCATATCGTAAGATGCCTTTTGTCCTGAAGAATGTTGGATCCACTTTTCAGTGGGCCATGTCGTTTTCTTTTCACGACCTCATACATATAGTCGCGGCATGTCTTGATGATCTAGCATCACGCTCTCGCAAGAGATCTGATCATCCTGCACACCTCCGACTAATCTTTGAACGATGTCACTACTATCTGATTCACTTAAATCCTAACAAATGCAATTTCTCCATGATGTCAGGTCATCTCTTAGGTTTCATTGTTTCAACAATAGGGATCATGGTCGATCCTCTCAAGGTTGAGGCAATAGTTCAGTTTCCTCCTTCGTGCACAATACCTCATCTTCAGAGCTTACAGGGGAAAGCGAACTTTCATCGGTGCTTTGTCATAAATTACACTGAAATCACTAAAGGGTTTATGCATATGTTGAAAAAGGGATTCTCGTTATGTTGGGATGAAGTCGCTCAGCGCTCTTTTGAAGCGTTGAAATGCGCCCTTGCGTCTACCCCTCTAGTCTGACCCCCTAATTATAACAAATACTTCTTGTTGTATTTGGTTGTTGCAGAGTCAACCATCGGCATGGTCTTGGTACAAGAGGATGATATGATCGAGGAGCATGTTATTTATTACCTTAGACGAGGCCTAGTTGGGTTGAAACTCAACTATTCTCATGTTGAGAAGCTTGCTTTGGCAGCAGTGCATGTTGTCCAGCAGTTCTCTCATTACATTTTTCTTCGCAATACCACCGTCATTGTCCTTGTGAACCCTTTCCAATTTGTGTTGACATGATGGGTCATTGGCAAAAAAATTAGTAGATGGATTATAATCCTCCAGGAATTTGACTTAGATTTTGTTTCCGTGAAATCCAAGAAGTCGTTGATCTTTGCTGAACTTATTTCAGAACTTACGGTCGAGTCCAGTGATATCATGCCTGAAGAATCGCCTATCAAAGGATATATTTTTCTAATCACGTCTTCAGACCCCTAGTATGGAGATATACTAGTCTATCTCCAGACTTTGAAGTGCCCCGCTTCTTCTTCCCGTGATGAGCATCAAAGAATTTACCGTCGGGCACGAAACTATCTCATACTCCATGACACTTTGTATCGTTGAGGTGTAGATTGCATTCTTCATCAATGCCTTGTCCACAAAGAAGCAAAGCTCGTTCTGAACGGCTGCCACACTGGAGCATGTGGTGGTCATTTTTCTGGGTTGGAAATAGCCCAAAAGATTCTACGTGTTGGTTACTTCTAGCCTACGTTAATCAAGGATTGCGTTGAGGCAGTCAAGAAGTTCCACCCATGTCAAATCTTCTCTCGGAAGATGCGGGCACATCCTGCTCCCATGTTTCATGTCATTGTTGTTGGTCCTTTCACCAAGTGGGGGATTTATTTCACTACATGTCACCCAGCCTCAGCCAGGGGTCATCGTTACATCATCATAGCGGTAGACTACTTCACGAAGTGGGTAGAGGCTATGCCAACGTTTAACAATGATGGTGAAACATCAACTCTTTTCATTTTCAACCAGATAGTATCAAGATTTGGCATCTCGAAGGAGATTGTCTCTGACCATGGCAGTCACTTCCAAGACACGATGATGACCAAGTTAACATCAAATCTTGGGTTGAGGCAAGAACATTCATCACCTTATTACCCACAAGTGAATGTTCTGGTTCAAGTTGTGAATAAGTCTCTCAAGACTAATCTTCAACAAACAATCAATTATGCCAAGCCGAATTAGCATTTGATGTTGTACTCAGTGTTGTGGGCCTACCGAACGTCTATGAAGACTACAACTGGTTTCTCACCTTTTCAACTTGTATACGGGTTGGAAGCAGTCTTACCTATTGAGTGTCAGATTCCTTCTTTGAAGTTGGCAGTAGAGTTATTTCTGGACATGTCACCACTTAAGGAATGCCCATTGTATATTGAGCAGCGTCATGATGCAGCCTTGGCTAATGAGGCTCATAAGCAATGATTCAAGTATGATTGGTCTGTTCGTCTTTGGATTTTTTTCGAAGGCTCCCCTGGGGGCAGGCAAGTTCAAACCCATGTGGTTCAGATCATTCATTGTGAAAGAGGTCTTGAAGAAGGGTGCTTATCGTCTGGTTGACTTTGAAGGAAATGCCTTGGTGGAGCCTAGAAATGGGATCTACCTCAAGAAGTATTACTCTTAGGTTGGTCACTTGGGTGACTTCTTGTACATATGTATAGTTCTTATACATCTTTTTGTCGTTTTGTTTTGTGGACGTGTAGTTATTTATGTCTTCTTTTTCACTGCGGCAGATGTCAAGTGAATCGAAGGTGTTTTTTGGGTTCATGAACAACGCTAGCCAACACACTCGGTGGCTTTCTTCTGCAGCTTGGGTGATTTTCAAACCTAGAGGCCATTTTCTATCTTCCCTAGGTATTTGTCTAGGTGACACTACAAACAATGTCATCGAGTACAACGTAGTGATAGAGTTGCTTTGTGATGCCTTGTCGCGTGGCATTTCACACCTCCGGGTGTTGTGGGGTATTCTACCCTACGGACTAACAAGCTAGGGTTTTAAACGTGTACGCAGATCATGACCCTTCCTAAGCTACTTTTGACCTTCTACCCGAATCTGAAACCCCTTTTTTCACATGCACACAAGAGAAGAATAAACCAACCCTTTTCCGACGGTTGAAGTAGATCCTCCGTTGAGCTTCTTATCCCCTTGTTGCTGCTGCTCCTTCCAAAAGCTTCCCTGCAATCAAGACAAGACTATGCATGCACGCTACTGATCTATTATAGGGTTAGAGATAAAACACAAATCAAATAACATAGATGAGACTCATGTATTTGGGACGGGAAAAGCATCTTT
>ML802421.1:342784-372110 GCA_009831015.1 Picea engelmannii
ATATATATATATATATATATATATATATATATATATATATATATATATATATATATATATATATATATGTCAGAAGTGTCATGAGTACATAGGTGGGCGCAAACTCCTCAAAAATAGGGTTTGATATACATCATTTGGCTTATGCCCTCAAAAACTATATAATGGTGCCCTCGGCACATAAAATTCTAGCCTATCTAAGCTCGAGGCCTATTGGCCCTGCCATAATGAACGATGGTGTTGGCTAAATGTTGGAAACGTTGGACCCATGTTCGTGGCACCCCCACTACATGAGCCTGCATAGAAGGCAGGAGATCCTCGATCTCGGCGATGGGTATTTTACGAGTGAGCGCAATGAGGTTATGCTCCACCCATCTCTAAACTCTCTCAGCCTCCCCAACTAGAGGTCCCCCTACGGTTGTTGGTCCACCGACTGCTCCTGGTCCTGCCTCTAGTCGAGGACATCGTCGAGTCCTCGCAAAGTCTACTGGGTGCAATGGTCCCACATCTATACATAGAAGATACACAAAAGTAGGTACTCTATACACACATAAAAGTGATACATACAAAAGACTTTAAAAAATTAAATAACATTAAAAAACATGTTACCTATCTCTCCTCGCTCCTCTCCGGGAGGCATAGGCATGTCTGAATCCCTGTAAAAGTTGATTATGGCATAGGGGTGGTCCTCTATCATCGGAATCTGTCGTTCCCACCAGTCAAAAAATGTGTCGTTGAAGGACTCTATGGTCCTCCCTCCCCTGTCATGGAAGCAATGTTTCCCATCTACACCCTGTTGGGGAGGAGGCCACATGCCCCCGCACAGTCTCTCTAGGAATAAGGCTGGGTACTCCCGATGAAGAAGAATGAGCATAAAATAGTACCAAACCCAAAGTTTTTGTTTTTTCACTGTCGACACTCTGTCAGCTCTCTCTTCATGCATGTGAGCATGGTCGTACTCCATTCAAAGATATGGGCCTCCTAGCACTGAATAGCATAGTGCATGTGTGCTCGAGAAGCTTGATGAAGGGTCACGGATCCAGTAATCCACCCAATAAGTAGCAAGATCACTCTCAAAGACAGACACGTGATCTTATGAATAGGCAACTGAGAACCTACCTTCTAAGTGTTGGCCTCACAGTACATCCGAATATAGTCCTCAATGTTAAAAGGCCTAGAGGAAATGTCCCTAGATTAATTAGTTCCCCTCTCCTCGAGAGGCCAGTCGGAAAATAGATATCCTCAGTCGTTGGAGTCAACGATTGTCCCTCTATCATGAATTCCTCTACATCTGGATGCCAATAATCAACTAGGGCGTTCAACAATCTAGGTTGTGCCCTCATGAAAGGACACTGGAAGAACTTCCATAGCCCGCATTGTTTCAATGCGGCAATGGCAGCAAGGTCCTCTTCAACCAGCACATCAATGTCCTTGTGTTCCCTCTCCCTCCAATGGACATACATCTTGTTCCATGGAAAATCAAAGGGAGTTAGCTCTTGCTTTTCAATTTTTTTCCAAGCTTTTGAGGGTGTACGCGGGTTGTTTTCACCTTAGTTGCGTATGTACGAGGGTAGAGTGTTTTCTTCCAGAGTACATACACGGGTTTTCCTTGGACAGACTATGTACACGCAGGGCCTCTCTTTTTAGGAGAGCACGCCCCCCTCAAAAACAAAAATAAATGCATAATTGAAGAATCTAATTGCAAGAGGGATGCATTTGTACTTACTTGGTCCAAGCGGAAGTTCGTTTCATCCACTGAAGCTCCCATAATCAAATTCTTTAGCAAAGGGCATTTTTCTCCTTTTGGTCAATTTTCAAAATACAATGGTGAAAATGAGGTGTCAGCCTCTATTTATAGACTTTTTTGGCTTTTTTTCCCACTTTTTGACCGCCTTTGTCATTTGTCCGCGCTTAGCAATCACTTGATTCCAATCCCGAGTTTATTATTGGATGTTATGATACACTTTTATTTTCTTTTGGTAACCTTTTGGGGATGGGCCACTTTTGGTATCCTTTGGTAAAAGTCATTTTTCCAACTTTTTTCATATAAGTTAAAATTTCACCTCCACTTTATGCATATCATTGTCTTTTTCTCTTTGCCATAGGATCGACCCCACCGAAGTGTGACACAGAACCTTCATTGTTTCTCTAGAAGTGTCGTAATTAGGTGGTAGAGCCTACCTTTACATGGATACCCTAGGTAGATCCTTGTTGCATTTTGGCGTCCATGCTATTAGTAATGACTATAGGCTCAGGAGTCCTTGTTAGTCCTACCATGATTATGATATTGAGCCTCATTCGTTTGATGCACCATCATTCTTGGCCTCACCCTCGGGACTCCCAAATGATCATGCTTTGTTGTCTTTCAAGATCTCTTTACAATTTGAAAGCAACATCCGGCGAGACTATATTTATGCTTTTCGATCTTGTCTGGATTAGCTGAGAAAAGTAGCCCTCTGGAGTCTTCTTTAATCCCTTTTCATACTCTCTAAACATGAAAATATTGTTGAGCGATCTTGTTAACCTTCACGCTCGCCAAACTAAAATTTGAAGGCACGTCTGTCCGGGGGTATTTTACCCCTTTTTCGGTCCGGACAGTCAATTTCATGAATAAAGGTATGCTCTAGGAACTTCGGTTCGCTAGAAGAGTATTCTCAGGTGTAAGTTTAACCCTTTTTTGGGCCTGAGGGACTAGATTTTAAAAAAAGGAACATTCTCCTTGGTTTTGGTTTATCACCTTTTTTAGGCCTTGGAGATTACTTACGAAAAAGGAACCCCCACGGAGTCCATAGTTAATCTCTTTTCAGAATCCCTAAAATTGAAAAGATCGCCGAGTGACCTTGTTCCTTCGCACTTGTTAAATTGGTCCAGAAGAACATCTACTGGCGTGAGTTTAACCATTTTTTCAACCTGTATATTATAGAGTTCTCCTCAGTAACTTTTATACTTTTTCAAGCTGAGACTAAACTCAGAAAAAGGCAGTGAGTCCATAGTTAATCTCTTTTTAGACTCTTTAAAATTGAAAAGATTTTCGATTGATATTGTCTTTGTCACACTCGTTAAAATGGTTTTGAATAGACGTCTTTTTGGTGCATGTTTAACCCTTTTTCGAACTGACTAGACTATCTTCTAAAAAGGTACTCCCAAGAGTCTTCTTTTATGTTTTTTCAGACTCTCTAAACGTGAAAACACTACCAGTCTTAACTTCTCTGGGATCATAAAAATTACATTGAAGGGGGTCTCATAGTTTCTTTCCTAATCGCATTTGCATCTATGCGTATTTGTCCTAATGCCAGCTCAATGTTGCTCTCAATTGAACCTTTCAAGCATGCCTTATACGCAAGCCTTGTAGCACTTTGCCTCTGCGACTTGACACCTTGACCCATGGAGTAATTTTGCCCAAGTTTCCTTCTCCTGCACGTGTCTCCTTACTCTAACCATTAGTATGTTCCTTGCGCTTGGAACTAGTATGCTTGTGTGCGACACTCGTTCCTCCTTTGTAACGTAGCATTCTTTTATTCTTTTTCAAGCTCTTTACAAAATTGAAAAAGACAAAAAAATCAAATATCCCAAAAAGAGGGGACGGGAAATATGTATTCTTTTTTCGGAAGCACAAAGAGTTGCCCTTGGACAAAGAACATCCTTTTGTTTGTTTGTCAAGCATTGGGATCTATTATGACCTTAGGAAGTTGTTCTCTCTACATAGATATGTGTCCTCCTCCATTTGGTTACTCTTCCAAACACGTGGAGAGTTTTTGTTGCCTCCTGCATCGTGAACTTATGTCAATGTCATGTTGCTTGAGTCTGATGATATTTCATGATTTTGTCCAAGGGAAGTTTCACCCAACCTCAGTTGTCCTTTCTGCAGTTTATCTCTTCTCCTCATGAGTCGTCCATCCTAAGAGTCTAGTCAAGTCCTGATTCTAAATCAACGAAGTTCTCTACCTATTCATCGATATCCTCTTGTCTTTTCCCGACGAGCCATCGAAGACCTCAGGGTAGTGAAGTCATACACTCACATTGTACTCCTACCTGAGTTTTGAAGATCTTGAAGTAGTTTCTCGAGCTCTGAAGGCCTCATCTCTAGCCATCGGGCGTCATTGGCTTCTTGAATATGGATACTCTACTTGTATATCTTCGATTGATTTTGAGATGTAGATCCATTATGTATTGCTCACATCTACACTTTATATAGTTATATGACATGGATTTGTAGTGTATTTTATTGGCAGCCATGATTTATTTCATCCCGAGCATGGATATGCCCGCCTCGGAGAGACATTTGTATTTTTGCAGATCGCACCTCCTGAACTCTGGTCCCAGGCTCACTTGATCTCGTACATTGGTGAAGATATTGTAATGTATTTCGGCCATCAGTTGGTATTTTGACCTCACACATTAGGGGGCATTTGTTATAGCCCTAAATTTCTCTACACATGCATACATGGCCTTGGCCCTCTTATTTGCATTTTTTTCCAAAGCACTGTTGAGTAGCTCTTCTTAAAAAACCAACTTTTAGAAGATGTACATGCCCTGCACCATTACTGCCCGCGTACATACGCTTTCTGCACCACTACATCTCATGTACATATGCATGTTGCACCATTACAGCCCGTGTATACTTGCAAAAGTTGCAAGGAATTCATTGAAATTGATGGGTTATTGGAGGTTTTCCAAATAATCCACCTGCTATAGCCCGTCACCCAACCAAATAACCATCCTTTTGGCATATAAAAGGAGTTGTTGGGGTATCATTTCATACCTAAGCATAAGAACAGTGAAACTCTGCCTGATTTCACTTCCCCTCCTTGCCCAAGATATTGTTGCGTTTTGTGAGAAATTTCCTCAACATTCCCTCATTAGCCCCTTCTTCCTCCATTTAACCCACTCACTTCCATAGAAGAGATCAGAAGCTTGAGAGGAGAAGTTCATACAAGGTGCACTTGGAGCATGGTGAAGAGGATCCCAGACCAGGTTCGTGGAACGGTAGCTGACTTAGATTGTAAAGGTATAATATTCGTGTTATGAATAAAATAATTACATTTTTAGGTCCCAAATGATGGTGTCTTTAGTATTTTTATTGATTTATACTTGACATTATAAAATCTAACCCTAACTTATATATGGAATAGCATGCTTGTAGTTCTTTGTTTGTCAATCTTTGGATGCAGGTCAACCCTGGGAGGAGGCGTACAGTCAGTCAAACTTCCAAGCATGAGGATGTCATCACCAGACGTGGGATTAGAGGTATAGTTACCCGATCTCCCTTCTCTTTTCTTTCTTTATATCATTTTTGGTATGTTTGGGGTATTATAGAGAATTAATTAGCTTTTAGACGGTTAATCGATCTGTCTACATTCTGAACCCTGGTGTAGTTAAAGGGGGGGTTTTCCTGCTAGCACACACCCTTATACACATCTGCAAATATTGTTCTCCAATAAAATCATGCTCTGAGAATTTTTTTTACAGTTGTCTTTCAGTAATGATGTCATCCAGAGTCACCTTGATGAAATTCTTTCATAATTTTTTGTGCCTCTGCTTCTAGTAAACAATTTAATAAAACTTCTCTTGGATCTTTCCAATACAAAAAACCATCTATGATATAGAACTTAATAGCTTTTAATTTCAAAAATATGGCTTTAGTCTTGCTTAGCTCTGGTGGTGCTTGTAATTTATGCAAAATATAAATTATATCACTATACTAAGGAGATGCAAGGAACTTTTGAGATACCTAAGGTGTTGGTTCTGCATCTATTGAAAAATTTGCAATGGAATCAATTCCCAAGAGGTCAAAATTTGACTGCACCATCAATTTTTCCAATCCTTGACCTTTGACCAACCTTGTTGGCTTTACCACTAGATCATACTCCAGTAGAAATGCAATTCATTTTGCTCTTTTACCTTCATGGTCTGGCTAAGTTAAAATGTCCTTGATTGCACTACTAGAAACATAAGCAACAACATGAGAATATAAGATGTAAACTCTAAACTCCTTCAATTCTTTCACCAGTGCATATGTCTGCTTCTCCATGATGTTATAGTTCAATGTTGAATCTCTTAATGATTTATTGTAGAAGGTTATAGGCTGCTCCAAATTATGCACATTTTTTTCTGCAACAATACTCCTACAATAGTATGTTCAAAGGAAAAGGATAAAATCATAAAAGATTTAGTGTAATTTGGGTTGATTAACACGGGTGCTTCAGAAATTTCTCTCTTTATGTCATCAAATGACCCCTTTGCTCTAGCAGTCCATTTAATTTGGTTATACTTTATCAAACTATGAGTGATGTACTTAACATTTTCAACAAAGTTCGGTATAAACCTCCTTAGGAAATTCACTCTACGAAGGAAAGATTGTACTTCCTTTTTATTCCTAGGATTATCTATTTTCTGGATTGCTTCTACTCTGCCTGGATCTATCTTGATTCCTTCCTTTGATATCACACGGCCCAAGATTTTTCCCTCTTGCATTGCTAAATTTGACTTCTTTGGATTTAAATAAATACCAAACCTCTTGCACTTCAGAAAAACATGTTTCAAATGCTTCAAATGTCCATCATCTAAGCTAGAAAAAATTGTAATGTCATCCAAGTATATCATAATGAACTTATCCCTTTCTTCTACAAAGGTCATATCCATAGCTCATTGGAATGTTTCTCCTGTGTTCATCAACCCAAATGGCATCTTTGCATACACGAATGTCCCCCAAGGGTGTGTTAAAAGTTGTCTTTTCTTGATCACATGGGTGCACCATGATTTGATTATACCCTAAATAGCCATCTAACATTGACATTTTTTTTATCCCACAACTTTCTATAAAATGTAATCCGTCTTTGGGAAAGGGTAAGTATCCTTCAAAGACACCCTATTCAAATTCCTGAAATCTACACACAACCTGATTTCTCCATTCTTCCTCCTGACAGGAAGAAGGTTTTCCAACCATTTAGAAAACCTTAATGAGACAATAATATTTGCATGAAACAATTGTTTTACTTCTTTTTCAATCAAAGGTAGGAGCAATGGATTAATCCTTCTTAGTTTTTGTTTAAATGGCTTCTGGTATTCTTTGATTGGAATTGTATTTTGTATGATATGTGTATCATAAACCTTCAAATCTTCATAACTCCACGCAAACACATCTGAGAATTCTTTCATTAACTTAAGATTCCTTTCTTTGTTTACTGGAGTTAAATTCTTTGACAATTTGATGAATCTTGGTTCCTTCTTAGATCTAATGTTGCAGTCTTCTGCCTCACCTTCATTTGGAGTCACCTTTGGGTTTTTTTCCACGTCATTATTATCAAACAGCTCTTCAAGAGGAACCAAACCCTTAGGGATGCAATTATTCTTCAATTGAATAATGTCCTTTCCAACTATAACATTTTGATAATCTTTTGAACTCGGAATCAAAACTGCATCTTCTTCTTCAACAAAAAGATTTTCTTCATATATATGTGTACTGGAAAATTCATCTGAATTTTGAAGGAATCTAATTATTGGTTTATCATCTTCAAAGACCTGCCAATATTTGATATTGTTAGGGACTGATGTCTTGTGTTTGACTTCAATCTCATACTTTTTATTTGCATGAATAGGAATTTTTAAAACACTAGTTGATGTAGCTAAAGCATCAACAATCATATTCTCGCCCCTGGGTATCATTGATACATCATACTCTGTGAATCCTTCCAACAATTCTAGCATTCCATTTTTGTATGCCCTCATTCTGGGGTGTTTAGTTTGGTAAATACCTTTAACTTGATTAATCACCAGTTCAGAGTCACCATGCATGGCTATTCTCTTGGATTTCAACTCTTTCAAAGTATTTAACCCCAATATTAAAGCCTCATATTCAGCGAAATTGTTTGTACATTCAAAATCTAGTTTGAAAGAACAAAGTTTTGAGTCACCATTTTGGGGAACAATCCATACACCAGCCCCAATGCCTTCTCTACTAACATCTCCATCAAAATCCATATTCCACAAGCCATTATCATCATCATCTACCTGAGCTGAAATAGGCTCTTTCTGCAACTGTTCACCTTTCTTCTCTGGAATTTCTGGTTCATTCTTTCCCTCCTCTTCAAGACAAAAATAATTATAAAAAATAGAAGCCCCAATATTAGTATCAATAGCATAGATAGGGTGATTATTAGGTCTATCTAGGATACTTACCATATAAGCTAAAAAAAAATCTCTACATAATCTTCTTTGTTTCCCAAACACGGGAATTGTAGCATAAGACATATCCATCTGCAAAGTACCCTTTAGTTTTTCTACCCATGACCTAGATAATAGCATCCCAAATTTAGGTGGAATGTCAGCAACTACCACATCCATGACAACACTTTTAGCTGGGATTTGAGTTAAGGTAACAACAAGATATTTAATCAACCTTGAGCATTTCACTTTCCTTGAATCAAATGAAAACAAGTCTTTATATGGCCTGGTGATATCCAATCCAATATTTTCCATCACCACCTTTGGCATCAAGTTGTGGGATGCCCCTGAATCTAACAAGGCATTAGGCAGGGTCATATCATGAAAATTTAGATTGACATAAAAAGGAGGTACTTCACTATCATTGTCACAGTTTGCTTCAACCCTTGGGCCAAAAAGGAAGGTAGGATGATCATCATGAAGGTTTAGAGTGTCAGAGGCTTCTCATGTTCTCGGCATTTTCATAATATGACCTCTATATTCAGTATTTTTGATAATCTCATTAAAATGAATTGAAACTTTCAACTTAGAAATTTCACTTTCAAGACTAAAAGTAGAATGAGACTCATCTACCTCTTTATTGTTAGCATCATTTTTTGCATCTTGAGATTTGTTTGGACCATCATCCTTTTGATTATTTTTCTATGGTATGTCTTTCTTGGAGGATCTTTCTTCCTTTGACTGGTAGAGGGCTGATCAACTTGAGCTTTATTTGAATTAACAACCACATTTTTGTTCCTGAGATTATATTGTTTCTGAAATTCATAAACAGCATTTTGATATCCTTGTTTGTAATCTTCTGAATCTATTAAGACTTTGTTATATTGTTCTTACTGAAACATATCATGTTCTTCTTTAGCCAAATAAATTTCATAATCATATTCATTAGATAGATGGATTTCATCTTCAGTTTCTTCAACATAGTTTTCTTGAAATGGAGGTTTGATTTGCTAGTCTCCCTAATTTCTTTGGTCTTGTTGTCTTATTTGAGGAAGGTCTCCTAAAATTTGGATTCCTTACTTGAGGATCTTGTCTTTCTTTGGAAGGAGGTCTATTATCCAAGGTCAACCTTTCTACTAATTTTTCCATTGTCTTCACCATAATATCAAGCTTTATATATGCAGACTTAGAGGATGAAGGTTGATTTTCCTCTTTGACCTTCTTTTTCTCAGCTTCAACCTTAATCTTTATTTTTCCAGATGTCATTAAATTAGCTTCTACCTCTATAGCATCATTCATCATATCATCTAAAGTGGCATATATCCTTTCTCTTAGCAATAAATCAAAGACACTACTGAAAGCATCAGCATAGTGCAACTAAGCAGCTCCAAGAGGAGGTTAACTTGATCAGGGATTGCATTATACACCTTCATGAACCTAGTGGAAAATTCTTGCATTGTTTCAGCAACATCTTTTTTCAAATTGTTATATTGTGTTAGGAGTTGTAATGGGTTTTTCTTATCCTCCCATTTCCTAAGGAAAATTGTTTCAAAACCAGGAAAATCAAGGATACTTCCTGCTTCAAGTCACTTAAACCATTTCTTGACTTCTCCAGCAAAACTTTGTGCAAACAATTTCAGTTTTTCATCTTCATGGTCAAATTTCTCTGAATCGAAAAAATCATTAAATCTTTCCTAATGTTGTTGTGTTTGGATATATCCTTCTGCATTATAGGTTTTAATTCTTTCAAAACAATTATGAGGTAATTCATGCAGTTGAGCAGGGAGAACAAGAGGGGAAAACCTAGCAGCCATGACTATGATAGGACTTTGTTTTGGGGTTGAAACTTGGCTTGAAACTGAAGATTTTTGGGAGTTATCATCGGGATTTGGGGAACTGACACCAAGAAAAATAGGAAATAAAGATTTAAACTTATTAATGTCAAACAATGTCTTACTTAAATCAGACTCTGAATTAGTTCTCACCAAAAAAAATTCAAATTTTACAACAAAGGGAACATATTCAAGACTTTTAACTTCATATTTTGGCAAGGAAAATGTTCTTTCTAAGTACATTATATGTATCTCAGATGATCTTTTTTTACTTTTTATTATAAAATTTTCAGGGTCAAATGCAGCTTCTAGAGGATTTGGGTCTGGGTTCCTCCTTGTATGGATCTTCTTGGGAGCCATGATTTACAGTGGGGTCACCTTTCTATAATTGGTCTTGACAATGAAATCTCTAGGGTAAAATTATAAAGTCGACTTATGTACCTGATTCTCTGTTTACCCTTAAGAATCAGATCTTGAAACTTTGTTGTTTTTTCCCAAGCAAGATTTCACCTTCGCTCCCCGGAAACGGGGCCAAAATTTTATCACTCTATGATTTTCTTGGTTTCAACAGAAAATCTCAGAGGTAACCACAAACCTACTTTCAGAATGGAAGCTAGCCTTTTGCCAGTCCAGAGAGGGCTCTCTCCTATCAATTTTTCAATCAGTATAGTGGCTAGGTTCTATGAGAATAAAAGAGTATGAAATGGTTAGTAGGGATGAGAGGAATATATATTGAGCATGGAGTCATAAAGAAGATCAAATTAAGGTTTTCATAAGTTGGCAGAAAAATTTTAATCGCAAAGGCCAGACAGACAACTATTGGTAGACATCAAATCATAAAATATGGATAGATGAAAAATAAAACATTCAACAGTCACGCACAGCATCCAGCTTAGATGAATTATGCATAAACTTACAGTCTGAAAATGAATATTTGAAACAAGATAGATACATAACATATGAAAATGATTTTTGCATCAATAATTTCTCATTCAAACATGGAAGAATATAATTAATGGAAACAAAGAAAGAGATCACATACACTAGGAGCACAAACAACAACATTTGAACATAGGAATCTCTGAGAAAATATTCAAGCACTTGTCTTCCAACCTTTCATTAATATTCAGAAAATATTACAAAAAACCAGTAGTCTTCTCACTCAACTCTCAAACAGCTCTATTGTCTTTTTCATTACAATAAATAACATTACACTTCATATTGATTCCATGAAGTCAAAATAGTTAGTGTTTCTCACCCAAAAAGAAGTTACAACTAATAAACTAATTTCTTAACAAATTCCCAACTAAATTGCCACGGGTTCCTACAAATTAGGGTTTCAATTTCTGACTAAAATATATGCCTTAATACATTTATGTTACATACATTTGATGGAAAAAAGGTTGCATTATCCAAATCTGATGTTGACATATCGAACTCACCCCATATGGCAGCTAAAAATACTCGTTTACATGCTGACTGGTGATTTCGCAGCAAACATAACATTTTGTTGTGAAATCTATGTTTTAGAAGTTTCGTAGCGAGAGTGTTGTGAAATATCTATTTTTCATTTGTTGATGTTGAAAACTACTTCAGATTGGATCCAAAACCATAGATAACTTCTCAAAACAAAAAACACATGACTTATCCCGAGTGTTATCAATTTATTCCATTGCAGCTTCGACCAGCAAGTCCAGGTTTCATTTTTCCATTTGTTCCTTTATCAGTATTTCTTTTGTATTTGAAACCTTATTCTACTTGTATATATTATTCACTTGTTTTTGTAAGGGTAGAGACCTATTGACCATTATTTTTCCATTTTCCAAAGCTTCTTTACACAGGTCCAAGTGTTCTTCTATCCTCCTTTTCATATGCTTGTTTTCGTCCCTTAATTTTACAATTTCCATCCTGAGCTTCCTTCAACTGTTTCTTTAATATTTTGGTTTCCAAGTCTTCTTTTTCTAGGAGAGACTGAACCTCAACCACTTCCTTGGGAAAACAATGAATAGGTGTCTCATATTTGGTTTCCTTGGCTTGGATCTGCTTTCTTGTTGATGATCTAGTTACAGGTCTACCAAGCTTTTCTTTGCTAAGTATTTCTGGACTAAACCTCACTTTCTTTCCTAATGGAGGTTTATATTCTACAAAATCCTTAACTTCAAGACATGTAAATGTTTCATCTATAGGAATTTCATCTACAGGATCTTCATCAACTGGATCTTCCTCTACATAATTTTCATCTACAGGATTTTGTTTCTTTGCTACAGACCTGGTGAATGGTTTCCTTGGTTTTGTCACTTTTACTTCTTCAGAAGGGAAAAGGACATTTTTACCTTTTATATTGTTTCTTCTACTATCAGGGGTCTTCTCAATGTCTACAACTATTTCAACACCCTAAAATGGCCTTCTACCCCTTTTTATGGATTCTTTGTTGAGAGAAATCTTGGTTGCAGTCTCAAGAGTTTCAATCACAATGGGTTGCTCTTTGTTATCTCATTTTTTCCTTTTCAAACTACCAGAGATTGTTTTATTACTTGTAGAAGGAGTACTTCCTTTGGATGGCGAGGAATTAATAGTTTCAACACCAAACCCTGATGCAGCAAAAAACGAATTCCATTCTCTTTTTTCTTTCTTAATTTCTTCAAGGACCAACAGTTTAATGAGATTGAAGTGAAAAAGATTGGGCTCAACTTGATTTGACTTAGATTTTACTTTATCAACCATCTTTCCCAAGCTCCTAGAAAGATAATAATGGAGGTTTAGGGATTTCTTACCTGTAAAGTGCATGAGCAATATGATATGATACATGTATACCTTGTTGAAACACCCTTCACATGTGAAATATCTTGATATTACCCTCAACAACTTTTCATGGTGTTCAAGAATGTAACTCCTAGGCACTGCTTTTGACAGGTTCTCATTTTTAAATTCTGCTTTGAAGTAGTCTTTAAAATAGGAGGAATCCAGAGGTGTTCCTTTGAACTACCTTTCACCTTGCATGGGTATCCCTGTTGTTGAGGCAATTATTTATTCAGTGACTTGAATTCCCAGTGATCCAACCTTTGTCTTGGTCCCATCAAAATTTAGGGCAAATTGCTTTTCCACATCCATATGCCCTCCCTATAGATTTTCATAAAATGTAAGGCATCCTATTGCCTGGAAGGATTCTTTGAACACGGGATTTGAGTCCAGCAACTGCAAACCTTGAGTTTCAAATCTTACTATGTCACCTCCCTTGTGTACCTTCTTCTTATCCTTGTTTTGCTCCATGGTTATTTGTGAATATTTATGCGATGATGATGGGTCCAAAGAATATCAAAGCTTAGAAAAAATGTATGGAAAAACCTGGTGTATTAGGGTTTATTTGGAAGATAAGGTTGCAATGTTTTGGCAGCAAGGATTTTGCAGTGAATAAGAGAGCACAACTTTGACAGAAAATTAGGGTATTAGCACCTGAGGAAAATTTAGCAGCAAACAAAGTTTCAATGGTGTCAAATGATAGAGAAGGATTTTAGGTACTTAACAATAGGTTGAGTTGATCCAGCAACTTCATAGCAAACAGGCAATTTCACAACGCGTGTGGCTTCACAACAACTGTAAAGGGTTTCACAGCAACTATCATAATTTCACAGCAAAATTAGAAATTCAATAATTCAAAAGAGGAAACTCCTCATAATTTATAAAACTTGGTTTATAACAATTATACCAACTTTCATGATCTCATTCCCACGATTTATTGACCGTTCTAGAAAGATTTAAAGTGATTTGACATGATGGCTTGGTTGTTGTGGAAAGCTAGGATATTTTGTAGTGCATTGGAAACTGATTGGTTACATGTTTCAAAAGGTACCAAACTGGATTGGGAAAGCTATGGCACTTTTGGTACACATGTAAACCTGCTCATATGACCTTATTATGACATTGTACAATGATTTTAAAACTCACCCTCTCTAATGATGACATGAGATCATGTAACCAACTAACTTGACCTTAGGATAAGACTGGCCACTTTAACTATGACTTGGAATGGCACTCTAACCCACTAGACATGGCTCAATTTAGACCATGATGACTCTTAAGTGCATGAACTCAAAAATATTGTCATGGTACATTTATCCTAGGACCTTGACACAATTTTTTTTCAGAAATTAATACATGACCACAATATTGACTCAACAAAACCATTGTTTTGCCTTTGTAAATTAACACTCCCTAACAATATCGAGGAAACTTCGTCTAGGCTATGGACGCTCCCTGGCAACAAAGCAATGCTGGCAAAAGAGAGATGAGGAACACACTTATGTAAATTCTTGTTTGTTATAAAAAGTATAAACCCATGGTTAAACCAAAGCCAATCTGAAGTATTTATCCAGTTAAAGAATTTACCTCACCAATTGGCTCTTTGAAAAAGGTGTGTTAGATTACAAGTACTTGAAATATTGGATTATATCTTCTAGAAACTTGGCATCATTATGGTACGCATGATTATTGGAAAGTTGTATGTAGTTTGTTGAGATTATCTTTAAAATTCATATTTGAATTAAAGGCCCCAGACTTCTATTGACAGAGATAATTGGTTCTTCCAGTGTTTCACTGGTTGATGTGGTCACAACAACCCCCATTTACATTTTCTTTTACAAGTGAAAGGAAAGGGGCCCCCCTACTAAAATTTGAACACTAATGCCTAATCCTCTACTACTATGAGCCTAATGTTTATTCTTCATCTACTTTGAGGGAGTTATGAGTTGGATCTTTATTGATGGTTGTATTTATGGAGGTTTCTTAATCCTTGCAATCTTATGCTTTCAAATGTCTTCATAATGCTTCTTGTATTATGATGCTTTGTTGACATTTGTATGATGAAATTGAAAAGTTATATTTGGGACCTTCTATAAATTTTGACGTATTTGATGATCCTATAAGGTTGCAGATATTGTTGTTCTATTCTCTGCCTTGAATGTGTTATGTCTTGTGGATTTTTGAATGGATGACTTAAATGAAGAACATGTTTGCATTTTGCATCTTCTTGTTTTCAAGTTATTCCTAATTCCTTCATCTTTATGCTCTTGTATATGATCACATTATTCGGTTTCAAACTCTTAGCATGAATCACAAGGTCGCTAATATTTTCTATGAGTTTGAGATTAGGTGCATGCAATTATCATGATATTTATTTACAACAGTCCAAATCATGGATGATTTTTTTTAGAAACCTCTCCTCTTCATTTATTCATTTTGAAAAAAACTCGGTGCTTATTCATAAGTTTGTTGAAGTCAAAGGAAAATAATGTAATGTTTATAACATACTAGCTAGTATCTCCTTCCTTATTTAACAAAGTTTACTATTTTTGTGGTTGCAGGAACACGATGCCAAGTCAAGTTCTTACTAGGTTATTATGATCCTTCAAGTCTTCAAGAATATCATGCCTAAGAAGAAGATCATGTACATTTTTTCATAGAACAAAGAGAGAACTCAAGAACAAGGCTTTCAATTAATGAAAAAAGATGGAAAACTCAAGGATACTTTGGGAAACCCCATATTTATCTACTTGATCAATTCAGCCTTGTCATGCCTATGGAAATCCCTTGATATTGTTCCTCTTGGCCAGGATTCTCTCTAATTCATATCTTGACCTTATTGACTACTAGATTTGGAATTGAGCCTAGTATTTCTGAACCTAAACAAGATATGTTCTTATCACCATATACATTATATTTTATTTTCACTTCTGTTCCAAGGCCTAAGTTTTATTGTATTATATTATGTGGCCAGAACCCTGATTACTCATCTAGGACCTTCATCCTAATCAAGAACCTTCTTGAGCTTACCTTCTCAGGCTCTTACCTCTCCTAAACTCTCTTAGGCTAGTGGGGTGTACCAATTTCCTCTTTTATTTATCAAACCACCTTTATCAATCACCCCTATAAATCCAATTTTGGTCTTTTGAGAGATTTTCAATGATTGCAAACATGCTCAAAACGGAGTTTAGAATCAAAATTTATGGAATTTATACGTTTTCAAGCCTTCTCCCACCATATCCAGATGGCACCCATGTGGTTCCACGTCAATCATGTCATATGATGTGGACTGAAGTGTCAGAACACGTGTGATCCGAGTGAATATTGGTGGCCACCCACCTATTCCAACTAGCTCCTCTTGACAGTTTTTAGTTCAGCACATTCTTTTGTACTTATTTGCAATTGTGGGTTATACACTTTCGGGGCTGTGTGAATCCCTACATATCTTCCAGGTGGAGACTGGTGGCCTCCCACCTAATCCAACTAGCTTATTTTGGATTTTTTCATGTCAGCACATCTTTTTGTACTTCAAGGGCCGTTTTGGGGCCCTAAACAGTGTTTTTTTGGCTCGCCACAGTCAAAATGTATATGGATTCAAATTTTGATGGTGTAATGTGTAGTTCTCAAAAATACCTTTCCAACGGGCTTTCACGTTCCTAAAACGGAGGTCGTATGCAAAATTTATGACCCCGGGAAGTTGAGGTACCAACTTACCCATCATGACCCACATGACTTTTGACGTTTCATCTCCTAGGGTTATCTTTTTGGATGTCTAGGGTTTTAGCATTCATGAGTAATTTTAAAAAGGACTCGGGAGCCTCATTGTAAGCATTTGGCTCAGACGAATGCACGTAGAAGCCACATTTCTTCTCAGAGATAGCTACCACCATTCGAGCAAGTTGTTTCAGTTCAGTAGTTTTATAGTTTCAGCCTATTTCATTTATTCAATAGAAGATATTGTTCATTGGATATATGTGTTGTTCTCCATATATTTGTGTTTGTTGCATTCAGTATGTTAATCAGTTCATTCCACTCCTAAATCTGGATCACTGATATCATAGTGGTTTGCTCTTCATTTATTTTTCTTTGTGCATGTCCCCAACAAGATCTGGGTACAAGAAGTTGGGACCCGAACTAGTCAAGCCTTTGCAAGATCGGTTACATCGAGCCGGAGCAGGATATCCTTTTAAAATGTTTCTCAAGGAATCCCTTGCGCGACAAAGGAACGAAATGATGGACAACTTTGCACAGATCCTTCGACGCCTGCCAATAGAAGAAGCATATCCATCAAGTGGCCATGAAACCCCCTTCAAGGTATAGGTAAATTTTGATATTCCATTATTTGAAGGGTTGATAGATGTGGATGTTGTAGATAAATGGTTGAATCTGCTCGAAGGGTATTTTTCGATCAACAATTTTTCCAATAGGGAAAATATTACTCGTCAAGGTCATCCCCCATGTCAAGGACTGGTGGGATACTTACTCTGATAAAAGGGCCATAGAGGAATCTACAATATTTGTGGTCACCCCTACATGGGATTCCTTTTGGGATGCCATTAAAGAACAATACTACCTTATTGGAAGCTATGAGGACCAATACACCAGATGGACCACCCTACATCAAGAAAGGGACTAGACAGTACCAGATTTCACCAATATTTTCCATACCCTGAGCACCAAATTGGGTATCAAAGAATCTGAGTGACATATGGTGCTCAAATACCATGGTTTTTTTCATAGATACATTCAAACAGAAATGGAGTTTCTAGACATCACATCATTGGGTATAGATTATAGATATGTTGTCAAGATCGAGAAGAAATTTAAGCAGAAGAGGCGAGAGTTTGGATCTGCAAACTCCTCATAGCTGAAGCAAGAAAAATGTGGCCCCAACCCACACAAAAAGGGACAGAGAAAATATGGACACTCTTAGGACAACTAGTCCAAGACGCAACACAAGAAGGGTAATGATAAGTCAAAGAAGGACACGGGAAAATGGTGTGAATACCATAAAATCCCTTGGCACAACACCAAAGAATGCTACTCCAAGTTGTCACTCATGGCCAAGCTAAAGGCTTCTGAATCAGAGGTTGATTCTGACTCTGAATCAAATCCAGAAGGAGGGAAGAAAATTATTGATTTTGAACCCAGTGCCACTTTCGCTACCACCAAATTCCAGCCAAGTGAACTAGAAGAACCAGAGGAAGGAGAACGCCTCTTTCACTCACAGATGTGGGTAAAGGGGGCCCCACTTCATTTCATTGTTAATAGAGGCAGTCAGAAGAACATGATCTCAGCAGAGGTCATCAAGTGGTTGGACCTATCAACGACACCTCACCTGCAACCCTACACCATCGGTTGGCTTCGCCAAGGAAGATATCTTTGTGTCATCCAACAGTGTCATATGTCTTATGACATCAAGCCGTTCAAAGACGAGGTATTGTGTGATATTGATCCCCTTGAATTTTATGATATTCTTTTAGGACAACCATATTTATGGAAGCGTCATACTCTGTATGAGTCTAGACACCACAGTGTTATTATCACTTTGGGTAGACAATTGTACAGGATACCAGAGGTAGCGTCACCTACCACTATTTCTTTAATCTCTGCTAAACAATGTTGTAAGGTGATTTCACGGACCAGGAAGTTCATCTTCTTTGTGATCCATGCTCACAGTTAGTAGAACGTCGTCGCCACATCTATGGCCTCTACACAAAGCCTCTCTTTGCGGGAGAAGCAAGTGGACAGGATCGTGGAAGAGTATAGAGACATATTTTCCTCACCCACCGGGGTACCAATGCATTTCCAAGTCAAGCATCCAATTGATCTAACCCTCGGTGCACCTTTTCCTAATGGACCAGCCTATCATCTCTCACTGATGGAAAATGATGAAATCAAGCATTAGATCCAAGAGCTTATTCAAAAGGGGCACATCAGACCTAGGTTCTCCTCTTGCGAAAGCTTGATTGTACCAGTGCAAAAGAAGGACGGGACATGGTATCTCTGCATTGATTACAAAGTATTAAACAAAATCACAGTCAGGAACTGGTACCCAATTCCCAGAATTGATGACCTTCTTGACCAACTCAAGGAGGAAAAAATCTTCAGCAAGATTGACCTAAAGTCTGGCTACCACCAGGTTCCCATTGAACCAACTAATGTATGGAAGACAACTTTCAAATCTAAAGAAGGTCTCTTCGAATGGTTGGTCATGCCCTTTGGCTTAACAAATGCACCAATCACTTTCATGATATTGATGGATGATGTATTGAGACCCTTTAACAACTCTTTTGTGGTGGTATATTTGGTTTAAATCCTCATCTTTAGCAGAACTCGGGAGGAGCACATGTAGCATATTCAATAGGTTTTAAGAACTATGTGGCAGCACAAGCTATATGCCAACTTGGAAAAATGTTCTTTTAGCATGAACAAAGTCCAATACTTGGGATACATAGTTGATGAGCATGGGGTACATGTTGACCCATATAAGATCCAAGTCATCTGTGACCGGCCATCCCCAACCACACTAACCAAGCTTTGGAGCTTCTTGGGACTGACCAACTCCTACCGATGGTTTGTGTTGGGATTCTCCCATATTGCATGGGCCCTTAGCCAAGTGACCAAGGGTGGTGACAAGGAAAATTTTGCATGGGGGAAGGAACAACAATGAACATTTGATGATCTGAAGCAATGCTTTTTCTCAACTCCAGTACTCTCCTTTCTCAATCTGCAACAACCTTTTGAGATTGAGACTGATGCATCTGACTATGTTGTAGGTGCAGTTCTCGCTCAACACAGTCATCTGGTGCCATACCATAGAGAGACACTCTCAGATACTGTCTGTAAATACCCCACCTATGACAAGGAAATGTATTCCATTGTACAAGCATGTCGTCAATGGAAACATTACATTCTGGGAAAGGAGATGATCATCCACACTGATCACAAGCCTCTACAGTTCATACAGACATAGGGGAAGTTGCAGAATGACCTCCATCAAAAGTGGTCCACCTACTTGCAGCAGTTCCATCTCAACATCAAGTATAAGACAGGAATCACAAATCATGTCATTGACTGCCTCAGTCGACCTCCCATAGTTTCACTCACCACCGTGCCCCATTCATATGGACATGAGGCATCTCAGTTGCCCCAACTTTATCAACAAGATCTGGACTTCACCACCACCTATCATCTCTTGGGTATAGGCGTGAATGTCACGGATTTTCACATTCAAGACGGGTTGTTATTCCATCTGGGCCATCTCTGTGTTCCTACAAGCAAGCGTGAAAAGATGATTTGGGAAGCTCACTACAGTCAGATGGTAGGACATTTTGGTGTGGTTAAAATTGTGGTTGTTCTATAGAAACAATTTTATTGGAAAAAAAATTGACAGGACGTCATCAAGTACATTAGATCTTGCATTGTATGTGCCATTTCCAATCCAGCTATCAAGAAGAAAGGCTTATACACCCTTCTTCCTACTCCTAAGAAGCCTTGGGAATCCATCTCGAAGGATTACATGTCTGGCCTTTCATCCACCAAGCAAGGAAATGATTGTGTATTTGTGGTAGTTTATCGGTTTTCGAAGATGGCCATCCTCACATCCTGCAAGAATAACATCACAGTGCGAGATACTACCAAGATCTTCTTCAAACGAGTGTGGGTCCATTTTGGGATACCACATACCATCATCCCTGATTGGGATAGTAGGTTCCTCAGCATATTTTGGTTGAGTCCCTAGTCACTGTTGGACACCAAGCTCACTAAATCCATTGCTTTCCACCCCCAAATTGATGGTCAAACAGAGGTCATCACTCAGATGATCGTGCACATTCTGCGCATGTACAACTCTAAGCATTCATGTACATGGGATGAGAGTCTCCTCTATGTTCAGCACAATTACAACAGGGCTCTCAATAGCTCCAGCATCCATAACCCATTTCAGGTGGGGCTAGGATTCCAACTCTTGGGTCCCATTAATGTTGCACTACCTCCTGCAACCACACAGACAAACTCTTCCCATGTTCATTTTGAGACTGACAAAGCCACCATATTCATTGAGCAGATTCAGCACATCCACCAATAGGTCCATGAGATTTTTTCAAAAAGCCAATGCTAAGTAGAATCAACACCATGAGCAACACAAGGTACCAAACTAGTTTCAGGTGGGAGATAAGGTCTGGTTAAATTTGTAGAAAGAGCATCTTATAGGGCCCCATCGGAAGCTCTGCCCACTTCGCTATGGGCCTTACACTATCACCAAGGTTGTGGGTAGCAATTCTTTTGAGATCAACACTCCACCCTTCCTTGGCTTGCACCCAGTGTTCAATGTGGACCTCCTTCGGCCATATTTTCCACCATTATTGGAAACCTCAGAGACCACATAATAGCTAACAAAAATAGAGCTCAACCCTAACTGCATAGAACATGCATCCACTGATCAGATAGTGGACACACAGGTCAAGAGCACTCGCCAGCAGAGGATCTAGCTTTATCGAGTTGTCAAGGCATGGAATCTCCTACACCAAAGCAAGTGGCTCACCCAAAGCCAAATTTAGCAGAATTTTCCTCACTTGATGGGGGAACTCAACACAATAGAGACCATTGCTTCCTAAAGGGGGAGGACTGATCCATGTGGATATATGTGGCCACCCACCTATTCCAATTGGTTCCTCTTGACAGTTCTTAGTTCAACATGTTCTTCTGTACTTATTTGTAATTGTGGGTTCTACACTTTCAGGGTTGTTTGAAGCCCTACACATATTCTAGGTGGAGACTAGTGGCCTCCCGCCTAATCCAACTGGCTTATTTTGGATGTTTTCATGTCAACACATCTTTTTGTACTTACAGGACAGTTTTGGGGCCCTAAATAATGTTTTTGTGGCTCACCATAGTCAAACTATAGGAAGATTTAGAGTTTGACAGCGTAATGTTTAGTTCTCAAAAAGACCTTTCCAACAGGCTATCACGTGCCTAAAACGGAGGTCGTATGCAAAAGTTACGACCCCGACAAGTTGAGGTACCAACTTACCCATCATGGCCCACATGACTTTCGGCATTTCATCTCCTAGTGTTAGGTTTTTGGATGTATATGATTTAGGCATTCCTGAGTAATGTTAAAAAGGACTCTAGAACCTCATTGTAAGCATTCGAATCAGACAAATGCGTGTAGTAGCCACCTCTCTTCTCAAAGATAGCTACCACCATTCGAGTAAGTTGTTTTAGTTCTGCAGTTTTACAGTTTCAGCCTATTTCATTTATTCAATAGAATATATTGTTCATTAGATATCTTTGTTGTTCTCCATATCTCTGTGTTTGTTGCATTCAGTCTGTTAATCAGTTTGTTCTGCTCCTTAATCCAGATCAACATGTTAACCCTCCAATGTGGCACATCCTGAAGCTTATACTTTGGATTATTTAATTATTTTGAGGAATTACTTAATTTTTTTCAAACTCATCAGAGCTCACCCATCAGAATTAACCCCATCGATTTCTCGCCTTCACCTCTTCCATGAGATTTATCGAACCTCGAGATCTGACCTAGCGATATTTACCCATCGGGAAGCCTTCATTGGGTTTCACCTTATGTTTTACATGCCATCTCGACTGTCAAGTTCTGACCAACGATTATGTACCTTATCAGGCTCTTCCTTATTGGGGGCTAGGTTCACCTTTTATTTATAAATCTCGAGGCCTATCGGGTTCCCCTCGTCGGGTTATTCCCATCAGATAATCCTTTTTCTCTTGTGAATGGTTTCTTCTAAAACTCGAAGGTCGATATCCTATCGGATTTCTCTCTTTGGGCTCCCCTTTATTGGATTCTCGCCTATCAGGTTCCCTTTTATCGGATTGACATATCCTGCATGCCAAGCCAGCTCCAAGCTTCGATCCAACTTACATGTCACCCTTCATGGTGTTGACATGGCATTAACATGTCATTTTATGTGCCACTCCTTTACCTATCAGCTACTCACCACTTGTCATAACCATGTTTGTGCGATCTCGACCCAATTCGACATGTCCTATATAACGTGGATTACGTCGCAAACTTCACCCCATGAGTCTATCAAAATGTTTGCTATCAGAATGCTCTTTATTGGAAAGGTGTTTCACCTTTCTAATTTGGACTTTTCAAAACCTGAAAGTTGATAAACTATCGGATTATATCCCAAGGGATTTCACTTGACCATCGGATTCTGAAACCTATCGGGTTCACACCTCTTTGGTTCACAACCATCAGGTTCTTGTCTATACGATAAGCCTATCATAGTGTTTTGGACAGCCATAGAGCCAAATATCCTTGTGGACTCATACCCTTAGCTCGGGGGTGGCTTGATGTTGATATTTGGAGCAGTAGTGCTTATGGTGGGGATGTTCATCCTTGGTATGAAGCCAGTTGGTTATATTTATAAACAGATAAGTGTTTGTGTTGTTTTATTTATGATTATTCCACTATGCAAATGATATCTAAATAATGTGTTGTATTTTGTTAGGTTTGCATGCATTCATGATTTTAGAAATGTTATAGATGCATGGGTAAATCAACATGTTGTTTGTTGTAAATTTTATGGGCCTACTACCCCTTGGTTCTCTTTTGTATGTATGGGGGTGTTTTTAAATTCGTTTTTAGTAGGCTAAGTCATTTTTCGCAGTGATGAGACTCGGATTGGGTGCTAGGTAAGTTACAGAATGGTATCAGAGCTATAGGTTCAAACACTGAGCCTGTATGGGCCAAAATCAGCACACGGAAGTTAAAAATTGCAAAGTTAAAGATCAGAGAATGTTTACAATGTGGTTATCTATTTTTTTTTTCAGGAAAAAGAGTGAGGAGATTGCTTGTATTTTCAGTGAATTCGAGTTCACGGGTTAAAATCCCCAATTTTTAATCTCTAAATATGCATGTGTTGGGCATGTAATTGGTTGAATTTTGGAATTACAATGTAGCCATGAAGAATTGGGAGAAATTGGGAAAAAGCCCCAATTTCTGCAATGAAATTGGTGGAGAATTTGACACAAAAATGCTAATGTTTTGGTGCAGCGGTCGAGTCGATACGCACCAGGCCTAAATTGGTTGTTAGCAAGTGTAATTTTGGGTTCCATGATGACCTTGTTAAAAACTTTGAAATTATGCAATTCTAGAAAACTTTTGAAATTTAGGAAAATTTGGGTATTTTTCCATACATGACATCAGCATGACATGGTGATGACGTGGTAGACATGACGTGGACTACCATAGTGGTAGGTCCATGGTGGAATTTGGTGGCACGGTGGCAAGTGATGTGAGAGCCACATGCGAGGATGGTATAGTCAATACCATAAACCATTGTCGCATTGGTAGCGGAGTGGTTTTGGATTTCGTCCTTCTACCATGCGACACCACTCAAGCCACGTAGCACAGGAAAAACACTATTGTGCCCCAAAAGGATGTTAATGTCCTTGCATGTTTGGGATATGACATGTACTTTAGGTCGTTGATCTCGCTCGATCTCCATCATCGGATCTAGGAGACATGCAAATCTATGTGCGCCACAGTAAATATGTGGGATGGGACACACCCATCCCTGCGGCCAATGAAGGGGTTCCACATGGAATTTTACAGTCAAGGTGGGACCCTTGTCCTATATGGGGTCATATGTGTGCCAACTAGGTCAGTGTGGGACCCTTGTCCCATATTTTATTAATGTTTAAGGCCAATGTAAGAGAAAGAGGGGAAAGAGAGAGAGAAGACTTATGAGGAAGGCTAGGCAGGCCAATAGGGTGACATGGAATCACCTCAGGGTACCATGTGGACCCATAATTCCACATCAGCAGCCACGCCAACAAGATTTCCATGTAGGCAAAACTGTCCCACAGTGTCAAAAAAAAAAACTAAGATTGGAGACAAAATCTTATTTTGGCCATAACTGGAGCATATTAATTCAGATTGACATGAAACTTATGGGTTTTGTCTACAGTCAGGAGATATAAAAAAAAATCCATCAAGGGTCATTGCTCATTTATGCTTGGATTTGTCAAACATTGCAAAATAGTGGTTTCTAAATATCTGTGTCCAGATTATTGGCAGAGATCTAGATTAGGATGAATTTCTTGGAGGGAATCCAAAAAGTAGGCATGGAAGTAACCCGTGAAGTAATTGAATAAAACCAAAGGGGTTTCAAATGGGGATGCTAAAATAGGCCAAAATCCACTATTCTGGGCCACTTTTGGGGATTTTTTGGATTTTCAAAGGAGGAAAAGGGTCCCCAAATGGAAAATATGAAAAAAATTATTTGCATGAATTTTTGAATACTCACCAATCCAGACAAATTTGGTTTAGTGAATTTTTTCTAGAAGTGCACAGTTTGGGATATAGCCTATTTGGCTAAAAATTCTAAGTCTAGGGAAAAGGGTGAAAAAGGACAAAGTTGTCATTTCCAGATTGTTGCAGTTTCTGATTGGAGCATCAGATTGACAATTTGAAAGATGTTATGAATTCCATATCATCACTTTTATGGATGTATCACATAAAATTTGATCTATTTCTTGACATATTTACTTCTACAAGTGGCATAAGTTGGTGTCTAGGATTAATTGCACCATAATGAAAAGTGTACCAAAAAGGGGTAAATTAGCAATGTTTAGATGACTATAACTTTCTGCTCAAAGCTCACATTTGGGAAATAAAGTAGTCATTGGAAGGCTCTTGGATAGAGGAATCCAAATACCCACCCAAAATTGTGAATTGAGTATTTAAACTCACAAGGGATCAGAACGAAGATGACTGCTGACCTTAAAGGGAAAAATTGTGCATATGTTTCCAGAATTGTAAATTATAGTTTTTAGCTAACAAATGTTGTTGTATACACATTTCTTAGAATATTAATGTTACTTATGTAACACAAAATTTTTATAGTCAGGTCTATATATGTGTGTGTGAAAGATGCAAGAGAAATATGCATAAATGAGGAAAAGGCGGGTACAGTTCTTCAAAACCATGCATTGGTTTCTTTAGGAAGCTGCAAGAACAAGGCATGTTGACTCAGTGAGAAATATGGAAGAAATCCAACGAAATTTTAATGTGGGAAAGGAATGATATATTGATAGATGTGCATATCAAATGTGGATTATGATTAAGAAATATTGTGTAGAATTCATGTTATTGCATGTGCAATAGGTACACATGGGGGTGCAAAGCATGGGAATGGGAAAAGTGGGTTAAATAGAAAGAAAAAGGGGTTTGAACCTTGATATCAAGGATGAGAAGAGACAGTTAAATAAAGAGTGTTATGTCAAGGCTTCTTCACAATATGATCAAAGGCCATGAAGGAAGAATGTTAAGATATGATTCAGGTTCAACCAAGTAAATTGGGAATCAGGAAGATAGTCTTTTGATAAAGAGGGCCATAATACATATATGAAGGTAAGGTGTAGTGTCTCCAGAGATTATTCTATGAATAACTAGAGTATTGCATCCCCTTTGTTAGAGTGCTCAGAGGAAACAAGATGCAAGAGTAAATCACTTAGTGGATGAGAGAGTGAAAAGTCCATAATGTGCAGATTTGTTCTAGATGGAAGCAATTAGACTCCAATGATAGGTAATCCATAAAAATTAATTGGATTCTGGAATTGGAAAAATTCCATGAATAGCTAAGCTAAAAGGACAAAGGGTATCATATGTGGATGTTAAGCCAATTGGAGTATATTGCAGCACTCAAAGAATATGAAAACAATGAAGGGGAATTGTTGATGCATATATGGAATGTTGAGTACTTTTCAAGGGTATTGAGTGTGTTCCCAAGGTAGAACGGAATGGAAAGTCAGGAAGAGCACAAATAGGGAAGTGGTATTCAGAAAGGAAATTTTCTAAGAAGACGCATGAAGAATAAAATGGTTATATTCTTGACATTGTATGAAAAAGAGATGGAGCCTAATAGGAACTATCTCAATTGTACAAGGAAGTGGGTCAAGCTTACACAATTGTTTGAGGAATAAAATAGTTCCAGAGGGAAGCGTAGGGCTGCAGAGCATGTATTGAAAGGTTGAAAAAGGACTCAAAATAGTAGATCCAAGATTAGTATTCATCTACTACAGAGTATGAATGGATTGCAAAGGAGAGTCAATAGAAACTCTCACATAAACATGAATCCAGTAGGTGAAGAACGTCATTTACATGCACTTGGAGTTAAGGAGTACTCCATAGCCTTGAAGGTAGAAATGTAGCAAAGAATACATAGCTTTTTGCAAGAAAAGAAAAAATGGTATCATGAGATGAGGTGTGACTCATGGAGTGGATGATTCATGTCTATGTGTAAGCATAGGAATGCAAGAAAAAAGAATTGTTAAGTTATGACTTAGCTATTTATGCCTAAAAATATTTAGAGCAAGAAATCTACCCCCGTTATCAGAGTGTGCAGTGGAAGCAAGGTACAAGTGCAAATGGAGGAGTGTATCATTCCATTTGGAGCAAAGTGGTCTTTAGTGGCCAAGGAGTGAATCACTCAATGAAGTGAAGAGCAGTACTTAAGTTGAGAAAAGCCATGGATAGAAGAGGGTATTGGAAAAGAAAATATAAAAGAAACATTTCAAAATTTTGAAATTCCAATAAATGAGAATGGTTTTTCAAAACTGATTGGGTCAAGGAAATGGAGAGTGGTTAATTAGATTGCAGTGTTAATATTTAACTGGAGTAGTGCATTTTATAGCACTAGGAATATTGACAATCTTATCCAAAATGATATTGGGATAGGATTCTCTGCATAAAGGAAGCAGTTGTGAGAACGCAACACTAGTGGATCTAGTGGTTGGAAATGTAGAATGACCAAGTGGGGGCTTGGATAGAAGGTTCAGAATAGGGATGAGTTGTGCACAAATGATAAGAATGGTAGTGCATAGTGATGTGAGGATCTCCAAGAATTGAAGGAAAACCATCTACAACAACAAATAAATAAATAAATAAGTTGAAATAAATATGCATTAGAGTGCAAGATAGAATTGATGCATGATGCATATGATAAACATAGAATTCATGGACATTAAGTGGGATTGATAAGATTTAATGCTTAATATGTATGGATGTGTGTTTGTGCATATGGACATGCTTGAACATGCTTGTAAACTAAGAGTAGTATGTTGATATATATATATATATATATATATATATATATATATATATATATATGAATTAATGATGTTGTGATATTTGAATAAGAATAATGATGGATTGTGTATCCGAGAAATTGTTTATAGCAAGGTTGAAGATGTTGATAATGTTGTTGCATATGAAATCCATCCATCTGAAGACAATGAGCATGGTAAAATGTTGATCAATGGATGGTAAAGGGAGCCTAGGAGCTTCTACAAAGTACCAGTTGATCAGGTAGCATAAATTAATGCAATAACAATTATGCAGGTATGCATTTGGGGTTGTTATGCTACATAATGTTGAAGGCAATTGAGGTAAGAATTCCCTCATCTAAATTTTCCAATATTTTGAAATTGATGAAAAGGCAAAAAGCCTTGAGTACACACATGCTATGTAATGCTTGAATGCATTTATTATAAATTTAATTACATATTATGTTATGTTGGTTATGATAACATGACCAAGATTAAGTCAAAAGACATTACTCCTATTGTAGTAACAAATGCCACTAGAAATGGTCGTGTGAGGCCATGATGTGGTTGAAATGGAAGGGATATAGCGCCATAAAATTTCATGATGGTTTTCCCCTATATAATCGATGTTTGGGATGCAACCTATTTTCCAACATGAGAGAGCACTAAGAGAATTATATTCATAGTGTTGTGTATGGGTTGGCATTTTCATCTCCTCCAAAGAGAAGAAGTCTCACCTGAAGCGTTGTTGAGACAGATAGATAGGGAAGGGTAGGGAGAAGACCAAAGAGGATCCATAGAGAAGTCAGAACTCATTCCTATTCTTGCACAAGAGACATTAACAGGTCTGGAACATATAAATGCAGAAATCCAACCCACTTACATTGTGAGAAAGCATTCAAACACTGAACCATCAAATAGAACTCTTAAACCATAAAGGAAATACTGTAATGCATAAGTGGGCACATAAAGACACTATATATTTTGAATTTCGGTCCTACTTCATATTATCTTTAGGATCTTTCTCTGATTACAGACTCAGAATTACATAGTAGGGTTCAGTACAAACTCTTGGCTCTTAGGCCCATGTCACAGAGCTCTGTTGGCAGCCAATTCATTTTTTTTAATTGCTCTAAAAAAAGCTGCCTACACCTCTTGTCTTCTAAACGACAAATCATCGTCGCATTGTGCAACTAGACATTTGTTTCATTTTTGCGACAATTGCAATTTGGTTTCGATTCAGTTTTCACAACTAAAAGTGTGAAAACACCTCTTTCGTTATTTGGACTGTCGTCATCTTTTATTAATTTTTCTGAAAGGCACTTGACCATTGGTTTATCACATGACTGCAAAAGATTCTTTTAAACTATGTCCCTTGGCCTACTCTTACCTTGATTGCGCATTTGGATCTATTTGATTAATAAGCCATTGAGCATGAA
>ML802421.1:398741-413056 GCA_009831015.1 Picea engelmannii
GGAAGATCCTTCTAGAAGTGGAAGCTTCTATTAGGTCTTCTTACATCCGCCTTATTCTATTTTATTGAAAGGTCTTATTAATATTGACCTTTATTACATCCGAATACATTGATCTACCTATGTGCAGGTTAGGACCTTAACAAATGGATCCAAAGGTTGAACTACCTTGATTCCCTCAGCTTCAAAAGTCATGGTATCTTTCTTTATATCGATTACTGCATAATTATCATAGGCCCAATCGATGCCAAGTAGTGCAGGGTAGGGGTCCTTGTCTCCCATGATCTCAATGACTTCAAAGTCAACTACTGTTTTTACTCCTGCTATATTGATTTCTATGTTCTCCAATCTTCCTATGGGAAAGATACAGTATTGGTTTTCCATTCTTAACTGAATTGGGGAATATGTCAGTCTCGGTTTTCCTAAGCCTTCCCCAGTCGTCTTAGGCAGAATGTTCACATCTAACCCTAGGTCCAACATGATGTCCTTAATTTCGAAGTCGTCTAGCTGGGCGACCAGTCAAAATTATTTCTTGGCTCGTACTTTTCTTTGTTGCACTCTCTGAGTACTCTTCTCAGGAAGATTGGCCCTTATCCTTGCTTCTGAAGGTTCCTCATTCCCTAAGACTAGGTACAGCATATTGTGCAACTTTTTTGTTAGTCGGTCATTCCCTAGAATGTCAGAGAATAATTGAAACCAAAGATCAACTGTGTTCTAGGGTTTCTCATACTATCTTGATATGGCTACAGGGTTTCTGGGTGCAGGGGGAGAAGCAGGGACTTGCGCCATCTTAGGGTAAACAGTTGATTAGGGGGGGCTCTCTTGCATTTCATGACTAGGGATGTTCTAGAATACCTCTATGGCATATTTAAAGAACAAATTTTGCTTTAGGGGGGCATACATGTCTCCCTTAGGTGTTGCTTTCTAGATTTGAGGTAGAGTGTCAGCATCAACTCCTGTCTTCACTCCTCCTCGAGTAACGATATTAAGGTTGGGCAATTGTCCCTTAGAAATTCTCTTGATCTCTGAACTAATAAGGTTAGTTCCTCTTTGTCATAATTTGTCTTCCCACTTTGAAATTAACTTTGGAGAGTCTTGGGTGAGGACAATCTCTAGCTAAGTGACCTTGTTCATCGCAGTTATAACATCTTCTTGGTCCTTGTCCCCTAGTTCTTCCTCCTCTGAAATCTCCTCCAGCTCCACCTCCTCGACCTCTTCCTAGTCCTTGAGGGTTTTCATTCACCTTGAATGTTGTTTGGTCCAATCTGTCTGCAAGTGCGTCCAACGCTCTACATTGATTGGTAGTATGCATAGTGGATGCGCAGAACTCGCAATGTACTGTGTTTGGTATTGTTCAATACTTATGCATGATGGGGCACTGTCTTGGCCCATGGCCATGGATTCGGTAGATTTCACAATATTCCATTGTTGGTGTTGCTTGGCCCCCTGGGAAAGCATGATATGGGGTAGGGTTGTGGAACGATGAACTCGTTGACACTTGCGCAACTCCTCCCATGGGTCCTGGTGGGGTTACCATCGGATTTTGGGGTGGTTCCAGCCCCCTCATTCTCAGACATTCGTTCGCTAGATGACCTTCCATGTAACATCCAGTGCACCAAACCTGTGGTCGTCCTGGTCTAGGTATCGTTAGCTCCTGAATATTTTATGTCAGTGTCGATATCTACCCTTGTAGTTGCGCCAGATTCGCATCTACTGGGGTTCGGGTTACTCTCAGGCTTCTGGGGTATCCCGCCATGGCTTCAATCTTCATCGATTGTTCCAAGGCATCAGTTAATGTGGCTATCCATTGTTGCATTAGCAGAATTCGAGTCAGAGGCAACATCCCCTGAATGTACCACTCCCTTTGATGTTCTTTGTGTATTGGATGTGCCAACCTTACTATGGCATCTTTAAAATTCTGGTTGTACTCCCAGGCTGATTCACCTTCCCTCTTCTAGATCTCACGCAACTCAGACAGAGCCTGTTGTTCTGACTGGGGTAGTTTGAATTCTGCTATAAACCTCGTCCGTACCTGGCCAAGTGTGAACGCTTGACCTTGCATCCCTCACACTCCTGGTTCAATGATCTTCATGTACCATTTGAGAGCGCAACCTCTCAAGGTCGTCTGGAACTCAACCAGCTTATTTGCATTCGGGGTTCCTCTAGATCTCCAAATTGCTTCACACAGGAACCAGTGTTGTTCAATGTCTTCGTCTCCTTTACCCAAAAATTTTGGGTATCGGGCAATCAAACCTCCCACATGGCTGGCCATCGATGTTCCTATTGTTTGTATCAATATGAACCCTAATGGTCCTGCTTGTGATCTACCAGGGGATCCCAATATCCTCCCTATACCCGCAACTCCTGGTTGTGACTGACTAACTAATTGAATTGGAACAGAACTAGCATGAGAAGGTAGTATCGGACTTACTTCTTGAATAGAAGGCACTTGGGGTACGGGTGATTCGGGGTTGGCGCCACTAGCTTCGGGGCAGTTTTCTTTGATCTGGGGGGTCTCATTAGCTTCCACTAGGACAATCTCTTCTGTCAGATTCTTGATTTCTCCTATTATCGGGGTTGAATCTTCTCGTTCTCCTCCGCGATTCATGTCAGCTTCCTCCTCTCTTTCTTCTGAGCTTTCTGCTTCTCGTCCCAATTCTTGGGGATTGATTTCTCTCCTCGCTTCTCTCTTGTTTATTCTTTGACTGGCCAGTCATTCCTGTCTTCTCATCCTCCACAGTTCTTCCTTCTGTCTTTCCTCTACTTCTCCCGCTCTGCCTTCTTTCCTCAACTTTTCAGACTGTCTTACAGATTTCTTGATCTTGATGCGCCACCACATCTCAACTATGGCGTCTCTCTTCAAGGCTTGTTCATCTCTTGAATCCATTTCTTGTTGTTTCTCCCCCATTTGTCAAAGAACCCTTCCCCTCTCTCATGCCATGACTCCCACCCCATCTCGCCCTACCCCAAGCGAGGGTCTTTACGCTGCCATCTCGGTCGGGGACATAATCAACATCCCTTCCTCCATCAAGAAAACTTTAATCCACAGGGGGATTTCTCTCAACAGTATTCCCCTTGTACCTTTCTTGAAAATTTCCTCTACCCGCGAAAAGGATTTGTGGTTCTCAGCTGCAAAATCGATTATGTATCCCTCTAGCGTGGTACTAACCTAGAAATCCACATCTCGGGTAACTAGGAAATCTAGCCTCTAGAGTGCTACTAACTTTTCAGTATCCCACGTACAGATCTTCTTGGTCCATCCTTGGAACTCTGGAGCTTCCTGGAGCCTCTTTATCCAGTGAAAAAAATCTTCAGGGAATTTAACCCATAAAATCTCATACTGGTCGCTCGATCTTTCTGAGTAAAATATTGCTTCGCGAGTGTTTTCCAATTATTTTCTCCTTAGTTCCACTTCTTTCCATATGAAGGCGTCACAACTCCTTTCCCACCATTGATCAATGCCATATCTATGGATCGGAAACAACATTCTCCCTACAGGTTCCCCTTTTACACAGGTCCCGGCAACGAAACCATTTTTTTGGACGCGAGTTTGATCAGACCAGGGTCCTTCTCAGGTTACCAACAAAAGGTACCGTGTAGTCTAGAGCGCTGGCATTTTCATCTCCTCTGAAGAGAAGAAGTCTCACCTGAAGCGTTGTTGAGACAGATAGATAGGGAAGGGTAGGGAGAAGACCAAAGAGGATCCATAGAGCAGTCAGAACTCATTCCTATTCTTTCATAAGAGACATTAATAGGTCTGGAACATATAAATGCAGGAATCCAACCCACTTACATTGTGAGAAAGCATTCAAACAATGAACCATCAAATAGAAATCTTAAACCATAAAGGAAATACTGTAATGCATAAGTAAGCACATAAAGACACTATATATTTTGAATTTTGGTCTTGCTTTGTATTATCTTTAGGATCTTTCTCTGATTACAGACTCAGAATTACATAGTAGGGTTCAGTACAGACTCGTGGCTCTTAGGCCCATGTCACAGAGCTCTAATCCTCTAGATGGTGATTCTAATCCATTACAGACTCAGACGTGTCTTTTTCCCAACCTACAACAATTATCAACAGCTAATCCCAAAATCTGGGTGACTCTGACCAACCTGACTCTACTCAACCCTGTTGATTAACTCAAGAAATAATGAACCAATTACAAAGCGACGAACCCATGAACAGGCGAACAATAATAATAATGAAAACAACAAAACTCAGAACAACAACCCTTTCATTTGTGTTCGGTCCTATATATATATCTAGGTTGTGTCTTCCTTCTTTGTTTGCATGCCTTCTTGTTATGTTGCAACCGTTTGTTTCTTTGTTGGCATTGTGTTGGCTTTCACAACTGCTTTATGTTTCTCTTTCTCCCATCCTTTGATGGAGTTTGTGCAACTCGTGCTTAGTCAAAACTTGTGCAATTCTTTCTCAAAACGAAGGGCCCAACACATTGTGTAGATGTGACCATGGGTATGGGAACATTGGTTTTAACTATGAGTATTGTTTGATTGAATTATGAAAATTTTGGTGTGATGATAAGGCATGTACAATGAATGATAGTTTCATTCCAAATGATAAGATTAATAGCTGAATTTTGTTTTTAAATGAGCAAGGGTTGTAAATTATTGAATTATTAGTAAAAATACAATTCGGACATCATTTCATGAACTATTGAAAATTGTTATGATATGCTAACAGTTTGTTTGGTTGCATAGACATTGAGAAAAATGCAGGGGAAATGGTCTTGGGTATGGCAAGGATGTAAGCCCATAAAGAAGACCAATGCCTATTGTTGTGCAAGCCAAACATAATGAGCATAAATTTCATGTCTGGGAAATTTTGTTTTCGTGTTTGGAACAAATTTGAGAAAGTAATAATTGAAAATTGTTATGATATGCTAACAATTTGTTTGGCTGCATGGAAATTGAGAAAATTGCAGGGAAAATGGTATTGTATATGGTAGGGATATAAGCCCATAAGGAAGAATGATATTTATTGTTGCAAGATCAAAACACTTATGAGCAGAAAACTCGTGTTTGGGAAATTTCGATTTCCTATATAAAATAGATTTGAAAATTATAATTGAAAATTTTATGATGGTGTCTCATGTTGACTACATGCATATGATGCAGATGGGATGATTGCCACAGGTTACAGATTGCTAGTGGAATTTTTGGAGCAAGTTGGTATTTGTTTGCACAAGAACACCTTGGCAAATGATGGATCTCCTGAGGAACTATATAACAGTGAAAGGGGTTTTTGAGCCTAGATGGTGAGTACATTATGAAGAAACAAGTTATTAGGCTTGTGGAAGAAGCAAGTTGTTAGGCTTGCAGAAGAACCAGGTTGTTAGGCATGAAGAGTGAACTCCTATGTGGGAGTTGCATTGTTGAAGAACTAGGTTGTCAAGCATGAAGAGTGAAATCCTATGTGGGTTGCACTATAGCAGCAAGGTTGTTGTTGATTATTTTATTTTCCTGGTATTTTTCCTAGCAGTGAGTTCCCTTGAGTTCCCAGTAGTGAGATTCCCAGTGACATGTTCTAGAGATACGTTGATAAATGAATGATGCATTCCTTGGGTTAGCCCTAATAAATGAATGGTACATTCATTGGGTTGGACAGGTCAAGAGGAAGAGAGCTGATGGAAATCGAGATAGTTGTAAGAGAATGTCAGTGGTTTATGTATCTATGTTTTTGGGCTAGAGAGCCTATGTATTTACAATTTTGGGGGTTGGAGTGCCTATGTATTTATATTTAGGCTGGAATGTCTGTGTGATATTAGGCTAGAGAGTCTATATGTTGATTAAAGACAAGAGAGCCTAGGATTGTAATTATATATACTAATCTAGATTTATGAGAGGAAAGAAATGAAACCACAGATCTATAATATTAACGTAGAGACACAGTGAAAAATAACATAGATACAGTAAAACTTGGCTTCTATTAAATAAGAAATATGTTGAAAACTGTAAAATGCAGACTGAAAACAAGCTTGCTAGAATGGTGGCAGCTTATCACTAAGCAGAGGTGTGACAGCTACGCTCATTTAAAAGAATATGATTAAAATGAGGATTTGAAGGCCTTCTTACAATAAAAATGAATTCCAAAACCCTAGACATCCAAAAACCTAACCCTGTGAGATGAAGCGCCAAAAGTCATGTGGGCCCCGTTGGGGTAAGTTAGTACATCAACTTCTTGGGGTCGTAAATTTTTCATACGATCTTCGTTTAGGGTGAACAATAGCTCATTGGAAAGGTATTGATGAGGAGCTTCATTTAGGGGGATCAATCGAAACCTTTGGCTATTATATAGGTGCTTGATCACGAAAAAAAACATCGTTTAGGCCCTCAAAATGGCCCTGAAAGTTTAGGAACCAAAGAATTGCTAAAAATATTAAGTTTCCAAAAAACTTGTTTTGAGTTGGTTGGATAAGGTGGGTGGCCACCGAGATCCTCTTGGATCGATCTTCCACTCTTAGAAAACAATGGTCTCCATTGCATTGTGTGCCCCCATCAAATGAGGGAATTTTTGTTGAATTTGGCCCCAGGTGAGCCACTTGCCTTGGTACAGGAGTTCTCATGCTTTGACAATCTGATAAATTTGGATCCTCTGCTGGCGAGTTCCCTTGACCTATGTGTCCATGATCTTATTAGTGGATGCATGTTCCATGCAATCAAGGTTGAGCTCTATTGGTGTCAATTGTTTTGTTATCTCTAAGGTGTCCAATAATGGTGGAAAATAAGCTCGAAGGAGGTCCACATTAAATATTGGATGCCAGCCAAGGAATGGAGGAAGGTTGAGTTAAAAAGCATTGTCACCCATAGCCTTGGTGATGGTGTAGGGTCCATAATGGAGTGGATGAAGCTTCTGATGAAGCCATGTAAGGTGTTATTTTTGCAAGTCCAACCAAACTTTGTCTCCCACCTGAAACTGGTGTGGCACCCGATGTTGATCATGGCATTGCTTGTACTTGGCATTGGACTTCTGTAAAATATATTGAACCTGTTGGAGGATGTGTTGGATCCTCTCAATGAATCGGGTGGTTTTTTCATCTCTATTTGGAGCATGCGACGAGTCTACCTGGATCGTCGCAAGGGGTAGTGCAACATCCATGGGACCCAATGGTTGAAATCTTGACCCCACCTGAAAGGGGTTGTGGTCAGTTGAGCTATGTATGGCTTTGTTGTAGTTGTTTTGAACATAGGGAAGACTCTCATCCAAGGTGTGGGGGTGCTTGGAATTATACTTGCGTAGGATGTGCACAATCATCTGGTTGACGACCTCGGTTTGGCAATCCATCTGGGGGTGGAAGGCAGTGGACTTGTTGAGCTTGGTGTCCAGCAGTGACCAGAGGCTCGACTAGAATGTGTTGAGGAACTAGTTGTCCTGATCTGAGACAATGGTTTTTGGGATCCCAAAGTGTACCCACACTCATTCAAAGCATATCTTGGAAGTGGCCTCCGTTGCGATGCTCTTCTTGCAAGCGGATAGAATCGCCATATTGGAAAAACGATCAACAACCACAAAAACACATTCATTTCCCCGCTTGGTGGATGGAAGGCACGACATGTAGTCCATTGAGATGGATTATCAGGGCTTGTCAGGAGTAGGAAGAGGAGTGTACATGCCTTGTTTCTTAATGGTCAGTTTGGCAATAACGCAAGCAGTGTAGGACTGGATATACTTCCTGACATCCTGTTGAAGTTTCAGCCAGTGGAAATTTTTTTGCAACACTTCCACTATATTTTCCATGCTGAAGTGTCTTGCCACCTGACTGTAGTGGGATTCCCAAATCATCTTCTCTCGCTCGCTTCATGGAACGCATAGATGGCCCAGATGGCACAATAGCCCATCCTAAAGATGGAAATTGGTGACAATTATGTTTGCACCCAACATATGGTATGTGTTGGTGAATTCATGATCTGTCTCATAGAGGTGGGGCTATCTGGAGGTCTCGTGGCTGCAAGAATCGAACATTGTGGTGAGTGTCGTGATTGGAGGTCGGATGAGGCAATCAGTGACTCGGTTGGTACTTCCTATTTTATAATTGATGTTGAGGTGGAACTGTTGCAAATATGTGGACCACTTCTAATGGAGATCATTCTGCAATTTTCCTTGTTTCAACATGAACTGCAGTGGCTTATGATCAGTGTGGATGATTGTCTCCTTCCCGAGAATGTAATTCCTCCACTAGCAGCAGGCTTGCACAATGGAGTAGATTTCTTTTTCATAAGTAGGGTACTTACGAACAACATCCAATAGTGTCTCGCTATGATAGGCCACAAGGTGGTTGTGTTCAGTGATGACTACACCCACAGCTTATTTTGAAGCATCTGCCTTGATCTCAAAGGGTTGTTGCAAGTCAGGTAATGAAAGAACTAGGTCATATCACAAGTGCTACTTTAGATCATCGAACTCTTTCTATTGGGACAGGCCCCACACAATTTTTTTCTTACCACCACCTATGGTTGTTTAGCTGAGGGCCCATGCAATATGGGAGAATCCCAACACGAACCTTCGATAGAAATTGGCAAGGCCTAAGAAGCTCTGAAGCTTAGTGAGTGAGATTAGGGTTGGTCAGTCATGAATGACTTGTATCTTGGCTGGATAAACATGCACACCATGTGCATCAACAATGTAACCTAGGTATTATACCATGTCCATGCCGAAGGAGAATTTTTTCGAGTTGGCATATAGCTTGTGTTGTTGCAAAGTGTGAAAAACCTGTTGAATATGCTGCAAGTGTTATGCCCAAGTCTTGATGTAGACGAGGATGTCATCCAGATACACCACCATAAAATAATTAGTGAAAGGCCACAAGATATCGTCCATCATCTTCATGAAAGTTGATGGGGCATTTATCAAACCAAAGGGATTGACCAACCATTCAAAAAGACCTTCTTTTGTATTTAAGGCATTTTTCCATACATCTATCGGTTCTATTGGGACCTGATGGTAGCCAGAATTCAGATCAATATTACTGAAGTATTTTCCCCCCTTGAGTTGATCAAGGAGATCATCGATTTGGGGAATCATGTACCAGTTCCTGATTGTGATATTATTTAGGGCCCAGTAATCAATGCAGAGTCACCAAGTCACATATTTCTTATGCACCAGCATGATTGGGATTCCACAAGGTGATGAGTTGGGTTGGATGTGCCCCTTGTGGAGCAGTTCTTGGATCTAACAGTTGATCTCCTCATTTTCTATAAGAGAGCAGTGATAGACTAGCCCATTGGGTAGCAGTGCACCGGGGGTCAGATCGATGGGATGCTTGACCTGATAGTGCAGAGGTACCCCAATAGGTGATGAGAATATGTCTTTTTATTCTTCCACGACCTTATCCACTTGCTTTTGCTACATGGAGAGGTCAGTCACGGAGGCCATGGATGTGGCTGCAACCTTTTTCTTACTCTAAGAGCGAATCACAAAGAAGACAAACTTCTTGGTCTGAGAAATGACCTTTCTTCATTGCTTGGTAGAGATCAAGGAAATAACACTAGGTGGGACTACCTCGGGTATCCTGTACAATTTATTGTTCAAAGTAATAATAACACTACGAGGCCTAGAATCATATACAACATGATGTTTCCATAAATAAGGTTGGCCTAAAATAACATCACAAACTTCAAGGGGAGAAACACCACACAATACCTCATCTTTGAACGGCTTGATGTCATACGACAAGCGACATTATTGGTTGACGTGAAGATCTCTTCCTTGACGGAGCCATCCAATGGTGTAGGGTTGCGGGTGCGGCATTGTCGACAGAGCTAGTCGCTTGAAAACCTCTACTAAGGTGAGGTTCTTCTGGCTACCGCTATCAACAATGAAGTGCAGTGGAGTGGGGTTCCTTTTACCCACATCTCTGAATGAAAGCTGCACTCGCCTTCCTCTGGCTCATCAGGTTAACCAGGCTGGATCTTGGTGGTAGCAACAGTGGAACTGGGTTCTGCGTCAATGATCTGCCTCCCCTTTTCTAGTTCTGACTCGGAGTCGGAATCCACATCTGATTCAGATTGTTTTACCTCAGCCACCAATTATTTCTTTGAGTGACAATCAACAGTGTTATGTCAGGGGCTCTTATGGAAGTCGCACCACTTCCTGGTATCTTTCTTCATCTTCCCATTGTCCTTCTTTTCTTGTGGTTTGGATTGGTTGTCCTGAGGTTTCCTGTATTTTCTTTGTCCTTTGTTCTATGGGTTGGGGATGCCCTTGCCCTGCTTTTGTTGTGAGGCGTTCCCAAACCCAAACTGTCACGTCTTTTGTTTCATCTTCTGCTCAATTTTGAAGGCATATCGATAGGCGCACCTAAGGATGAGATGTCCAAAAACTCCATTTCTTTATGTATGTATCTATGCATACCTTCATGGTACTTAAGCACCATATGTCTCTCTAAATCTTTAATACCCATCTTGGTGCGCAAGGTAAGGAAGACATTAGTGAACTCTGGCATTGTTTGGTCTCTTTCCTGCCGCAGTGTGGTACATCTTGTATACAAGTCATCATAACTTCCAACATGGTAGTATTGTTCCTTAATAGCATCCCTGAAGGAACCCCAAGTGGGTGCAACTACAGATAATGTGGCTCCCTCCATTTCATTTTGCTCAAAGGAAGTCTCTCGCCAATATTTGACATGGGGGACGACCTTGAGGAGCGCAAATGTAATATTTTCTCTATCTGAAAAGTTGTGGAAAGCAAAATACCCTTATATAAGGTTTAACCATGTATCTACAACATTGACATATATTTGACCTTCAAATATAGGAATATAAAAAAATATTTTTACCTTAAAGGGGTGGTGCCTCCGCTTGAGGTGGATGCGTCGCTTGTCGGGAGTCATCGAAGGATTTGTGCAAATTTGTCCATCATCTCGTTCCTCTGTCACTCAAGAGCTTCCTTGAGCAACATTTTGAAAGGATCTCTTGTCTTGTCTTCTTTCTTTTCACCCGCCATGGACGGTTTCTTGGGCATGCAAGATGTTAAGCCCTAATATTGGCTCATTACCCCTTAATTAGGGCATATTACATTAGTAATGTTCTTTTATTTATGTCGGCTTTATTCCATTAGTTGTAATTATACCTCCTAGTCTCCTATATATACCAAGGAGACATTTTCATTTGGAATCATCTTGGAATTGTACATTTATGTGGGCATAAAAAGGTTGCCCCCTCGAAGAGGCTAATTATCTGAATTTATCTCTTTTTCAAGGCGTTGAGTACTTATTCTAAGGTTTTTATATGCTATATTGATATTTGGTTCTTAACATATGGTATCAGAGCTCAAGGTCTTGGGGTTTCGCTGCTACATCTGAGACACCTTGGAATTTTTGCTATAACTTTGTTTCTACAATGTTTCAGAAGGAAAGACTTGGAGGATATTTAGTAGTCAGATCAAGGTACGTTGGGTTAAAATTTCAGCTCCTAAGGCCTTACAATTTCGAAGATACAGCCTGTGCAAGATAGGGTTCTGGAATCATCCTGAACTGATCCATTGTGGACTTTTCGCTATAAACAAATTTCTGTAACGTTTCAGACCTTGAACTCTGGAGGATATTCACATAAATTAGTAAGGTATCTGTTGTAAAAATTTCATCTTCTGGGTCGTCGTAAATTTGTATATACACCCTGTGGAAGATAGGGTATCTGACTAGTCCTATTAACTAGTCTCAAGAAGGTGTTCCAGGTAAAAAAATCATAAATTCTTCCTAGAGTATCCAAATTGAGTGAGACTAGTTGCATTGGATAGTGGACAGTCTATGGTATTTCTGGTACGAGCTTAAAAATTTTATATCAATTATTTTGTGTGGGACACGCTATACAAGTGACATCTCTCGGAAAGGCCAAAATTCAACAAGTTGTGGGGAAGTTACCATAAATTCCACTTGGCACATCCAATTTTGATCATACATGTGGCATTGCAGAGAAGAAATATCAAAGAACTACAAAAAATAAAGTTTCATACCAGAAGGGCCAAAAATTTGGAGATACAGCAGAAGAAATATTGTCTAGCAGAACCACCTCAAAATCAAGGTTCAAAAGTGATACTTGGCCAACATGCCACCCAAAAAGGGAACTTCTACACCAAATAAGCCTCCAGATAATCCTACATGGACTCTTGATGAAGGTGAAGAAATGTGTAGGAACATAAATGATTTACAAAAGAAGACAGTAACAAAATATGAACTACAAGAGATGATGGAGGGGTTAAAAGGGGAGATCATGGAAGGATATAAAATTTTCATAATAGAGAGGACCCCTGAAAGTCAAAATGTATCCCATGAAATTCATGATGAGGACACAAGGAAGGTAAATCAAGAATGGATAAATTCCAACTTTGGGTTGAAGACCAACCACGTTCCTAAGATCGATATGAGGAAGTTTGATGGCAAGGACCCAATCACATGGATACTTCAGATGGAGAAATTCTTTGATCTACATAATGTTCCACATACACAAAAGATACGAAATGCTTCTTTATATTTAGAACCCATTCAATTTGTATGGTATCGATGGATTTATTCTCGCAAATCACTCATCACTTGGACAATTTTCATGGAAGAAATTATAGCACACTATGAGTATACAAGGAGCAATACCTTCTTTAGCCAATTGATAAATCTCAAGCAAAAGGGTTCAGTTACAGAGAACATTGAGAACTTCCAAAGATTGAATATAAAGGTAACATATATTCAAGATGAGCACTTGATTGATGTATTCATAGGAACTTTAAAGGATAATATTCAACATGAGGTTCACTTTTGGGAACCCAAATCATTGGAGAATGCATTTAAGGTGGCAAGAAATGTTGAAAGTAAAAATATGGCTATGGATACTAGAAGGACCAATCCCAACATCTATAGAGAGAATAGTGCTCCTTCTTCTAAAACACCTCAACCTACAAGGTTGACACCTCAACAATTGGAGGAAAGAAAAGCAAAAGTTTTATGCTTTAATTGTGACAACAAATATAGTAAGGGACATAAGTGTGGTGAGAAGAAATTATTCTACATAGATTATGAAGAGGAAAAAGAACAAGAACAAGAACCATCTCAAGATGAAAATGTAGAAGCAATTTCGTTTGAAGAGTTGACTCCCACGATATCGTGTAATGCATTGGCTAGAATTAGCACTCTTCAAACCCTCAATATCGAAGGATACATCAAAAATAAAAAGGTAATAGTCCTAATTGATTATGGTAGTACTCATAATTTCATTCACTATAAATTAGCCAAAGCTCTCAATTGCTTTGTATATCCAGCGCCAGAGTTTCAAGTAATGATTGTAGATGGAAGAACTATCAATTGCTCAGGAAAATGCAATAAAATCAATCTTACTATGGGGGAATATGTAATGAATAGTCCAATGATTGCTATACCCATGGGTGGTGCTGATGTTGTACTATGAATCCAATGGTTACAATCATTAGGAACAGTGGCTTTTAATTTTCAAGAACTTTTCATGAAATTTTCATTGGAAGGAAAAGAAATTGAGTTAAGAGGTATCACAGGGAAACCCGGTAAGGTGATAAGCTCTAATGGCATGACAAAATTATTGAAAAAGGGGCATCCAGGCGTTATTGCACAACTATGTTCACTAGATGTTCAAACATCTAAGCCATCTATTCCTCAAGATATCCAAGGGATCATTGATAAGCATTCCAAATTATTTGAAGATATCCCAAAGGTCTTCCACCCACTTGAAATCATGATCATGAAATTCACCTAATTCCTGGGAGTGTTCCTCCTAATATCAGGCCATACAGATACCCTTATGCCCAAAAGAGTGAAATTGAGCGCATGGTTGAAGAAATGTTAGAGGCTGGCATTATTAGACCTAGCCAAAGTTCTTACTCTACAACAGTGGTAATGGTATTCAAGAAAGATAGCTCATCGCGTATGTGTCCAGATTATAGAGAGCTAATAAGATCACTATTAAAGATAAATTTCATATTCCCATCATTGATGAATTGTTAGATGAACTACATGGAGCAATATATTTCACAAAATTGGATCTCCGTTCAGGGTATCATTAGATTAGAATGAAGGAAGAATATATCCCAAAAACAGCATTCTGAACTCATGAAGGCCATTATGAATTTTTGGTCATGTCTTTTGGCCTTACAAATGCACCTTCCACATTCAAAGGGTTGATGAATTCCATTTCCAAGCCCTTCCTTCAAAAATTTGTGTTAGTATTTTTTGATGATATACTAATCTATAGCAAGTCTTGGGAGGATCATGTGCGACATGTTGACAAGGTGCTACAACTACTAAAGGAGCAACAACTATATGCCAAACCATCCAAAT
>ML802422.1:0-14919 GCA_009831015.1 Picea engelmannii
CCTTTGAGTTGGCGTTCAACCATTTCGGCCTTGGTCAGTTTTTGGATCTTCAGTGGAGTAGAAGGAGGAGTGGGATTTACTGGTTTAGTGCGAGGAATAAATGAGGGTTTTACGTTTTGAAAAGAGACAACCTATTGTGCTTACTTATCTCTTTTACTAGCCTCCACCCAACTCTGAGGCCGAGCCATGAGGACATGGGAGCGAATCTCATTCTTGAGGCCACAGATAAAACATTCTAAAAAAAAAGCATCAAACATGCCCTCTGTACGAAAAGCCAGTCGCTCAAAAGCAACTATAAAGTCTTCCACTGTTTCAGATTGTCTCAACATTGTCAAACAACCTAAATGGTTGGTGTCAGTGTCAAAGCGTTCATAAAGCTCTGCCACAAAGTGTGTCCAAGCAACATACCCTTGGCGGGCAGTTTTTCTCCATTGCCACCATTGCCAACGTTCTTAATCTAGATGGAGAACACCATACCGAAGTTTGTCCAACTCATTCGTAATGTTGTACAAAGAGAAATAATGTTCCATTTGAGTTACCTAGCCAGTGGGATCCAAGCCATCAAATTTGGTCACATCCACACGCAGAAGGCGTAGGTCACGCTGAAAGTGATGGGGCTAAAAATTCTTGGAATGAGAGGAAGTGTCACCTTCGGTATGCAAAGGTGGGTCAGATAAGGGAGGATTTGCAGGGATATGCAGCTTGGTGTAGATCATCGTAATGATAGATTCAAGTTGGGTAGTAATGTCTTGTTTGAGTTCCTCGATTGAGGTGATGATGGAGGAATGCAGGTTTTTATTAATGGTGGAAATATTGACACTCAGCTGTCTCACTTCTTGTTGGGTCTCTGTGAAATTAGAGTGCAAGGTATTGAAGCGAGCTTCCAAGTCTTGGCTACAGGTATGGGCCATGATGACGAGGGAACCGAAAAGGGGCAAGTGGGGTCACATATAATTTTTTTTTGCTTAAAAATGATAGGTATGAATGTGATAAGGGCGAAGAGCGAAATCCAATGGAATAGGTCTCAAATAATGGTGCCAACAGGATCCAGAATTTTTTTACACCTACGGAGTTATACTCCGATCTGAAGAATAATGCAATGATGAAATTCCCAGATGCTTAATCAAGCAGAAATGTGTAGTAATTTAGCAACTCAAATGCAGGAGACACAGTTGCATGGCAATAGATCTTGTCTGTTCTATTTTTTTTTACCATCCCCAAAGATTAGGTATTCAAGGGTTCTACAGATAAGGGTTTTCCCTGTGCTATATCTCTCTGATATAAGTACGAGATCCAACAATAGTACTCGACCCAATATCTCAGGGAAGCAACTAAGGAGGCTAGACCGTGCCCTTAGCCGTACTACTCGACTACCCAGGTACTAGAGAGTATCTTCCTTAGTGTTGTTCTCCGTGGCACTATAGCAGTAAGACGACCGATTGGTTTATCTATGGAGGGATTTAGGAAATCTAGGTCAATCCGTATACAAGTGTTGTCTAATGCACTACCACTTGAAGGCGTACCAACAGGGGTTACAAGTGTAGATTTTTAATGGAGAAAATCAACAAGCTAATATTTTGTCAAACACTTAGCAACCTAGAGATAATTGTCTTCATAAATTTCAAAAATGCATAAAACCCACATTCAGAAATTTCCATAAGAAGAAATACACATTGCTAAGAAAAATATGCAACGGAAATACAAAGTGGACAACAACCCATAACTCACAAAAATTTAGGCAAATTCTAGGGAAAACCCAACAAGAGAGAGAGAGAGATCTTATTATTATGCTTCGGGAAAGTACATATCAGTAGAAAAACAACATTTACAGCCAAGGAAAATACCTCACAGCACCAAAACTGTCCCATAGAAATCTGTCTTGTTTTCCATGCCAAAACCGTACCGCTCTCCAGCCTCTTTCATACCTCATTTTCTGTGCCCACAACCCGTTATACAGATTGTATCGTATGACCAAAACCAACCACTAAAAATCTGAAAATTGCCTTGAAAACTGTGTCAAAAATCACCTCAATTTCTATGCCAAATCTGTACGACTGTACGAACTGTACATAATCATATGGACTGTACGGATCCGTACAGTATGACCTCCCATAGCAGAAAAATATTTCGGCCAAAAATTCACAGAATTCTCGGGAATCGTGCCCTCCTTCCTCAAAAAACACGCCCTCTTTGTTGCTCACTTTCCTCTCTCAATCTTACTATGAAAATATCTCTAACTCTCCTCCCGATGTCTTCTCAAACATTCGACATGTCTTGCAAACTATCCAATGCATTCTTTTATAATCTGAAAAATGACATTTTCCCCCCAAAAGTGTATTTTCACCTTCCCCAACCCTAGATCCAAAGGCCAAGATTAGATCTTGCATTTTTCAAGATCAAGGGTCATGATCCATTCCCTCCAAAATGTCTCATTTAAAATTAAAGTGAATTTCACTTTATTACATAAGTGCTTTATGAAAATAAAGTCACCTTAAAAATAGAAGGTACACTTTATTAAAAAGTCACTTTAATAAAAGAACCACTTAAACAACTTTATAAAAACTATTACAAAGTTAAGTGCCTGGTAGTGTAAACATTAAGGTAACATCCACATACAAGATAAAACATGCAGAGTACCTCCTGAGCTAAAAATATAACACTCCCTCTTAGCGAGGGATGTACTTGCTACCATCTCCATCATTTAGTCCCATCACACTGTGCTCTGTAGGAGCTCCCTCTGAACCTAGAGCCATCCGCAACCTCTGCACAGAACTCGGACTAGAAGATCTTCTTCTAGAAACCTCTCGGAACCCTGAGCTTACTTCATCTTGAGCATCGGTTCGATCAACTTGGTTGAGCCTTCTGGCAGTGCTCAGAAGAGACTCACTCTCTTCTCTTGGAATGCAAGACTAATACCTTGGAGCCACTGCAGTCTCAGAAGCCTCCTCACGCTCCTCATCCGACGCGGAATCATACATCAAAGTTTGTCGTCTCAACATATACAACCTGTTCATCGGGTTATCGATCAACTGCAACTCTATTGGGTCCACTCCCTCTCTGTAAATAAAGACATGTTCCCTCTTGAACAATACACACTATCCTACATCCTCCAAGGCTGAGACTGAGAGAAAGTTAACACTCAAACCTGGAACAAAGAGAACTCCATCAATATCGAAGAGTCCCCCAAACTCGAGTTGGAATCTGACATTTCCCAACTCCATGTACAGCTCTTGCCATACCACCTTCATTTACCACCTGTCGGCCAGGACCAATCTCTATGAACTCTGGGAATACTTGCCAGATTCTCGTCATGTGGTTAGAGGCTCCGCTATCCACAATCCATCTGACATCACCTCTGAATCCTCCACTGCCAACACTGGAAACTAGGGTAACCAAAAAAAATTCCCTATCAAACCTTGAATCAAAGTCCTCTATGGTTGTTGTAGAAACTTTCTCAGGCCCCTCTGTCTCCTTCTTCTTCTTCTTCTCGGGACAATGAGAGGCAAGGTGCCCCAAGTAGTTACAACAATAACATCTGACTTTACTCAAGTCTCTTCCATAACTACCTTTCTTCTTGCTCTTTGTCACAAGAGCAACATTCTCATCAACTTTGTCTACCTTTTGATCACTGCTCTGAGATCTTTCTCGGATCTCCTCCTGAGTGAAATCATCCCACAGTCTACTCCAATCTGGTAGATTCTCACGACCCACCACGCACTTCACGAAGACTTCCCAATCTTTGGTGAAGCCATTTAAGGCTATCCTCACCAACTCATAATCTGAAATGACCTCTCCAACAGCTGCCAGCTCATCTTTAACTTGAGCCACCTGAGGAAGATAAGAAGAGACACTCTCCTCACCCATCTTTGTATCATGCAACTTATCCCTCAAGGCCATCTTTTGGTTCTCGTTCTTTGCCTCAAACAAGTTCTTAAGTGCATCCCACATCTCCTTGGCAGTCTTTTTCTCAGCCAAGTGTGGGATAAGGTGATCCTTCACCCCATTCAGAATAATCCTCTGAGCTTTGGCTTCCTTGACCTCATGCAAGTCCAAAGCAATGGGATCTGTTGCATGAGCCGCTACAACAGAGTTGACATAGCTATAGATCTTGTTCTCCTTGAGAACGACTGACAAACGAACCTTCCACTGCAAGTCGTTGGAAATGCCATCCAATCGATCCTCATATCTAATGCTTGCAGCCATATTCCCTGTCACAACTCAAGGAAAACAATCACACCCTTTTGCCCAAATATCACATTGCCCACTGTCACTCAGAGCCCAAACTTTGATACCATGTAGATTTTTAATGACAAAAATCAGCAAGTTAATATTCTGTCAAACACTTAACAACCTAGAGATAATTGTCTTCATAAATTTTAGAAATGCATAAAACCCACATTCAGAAATTTCCATAAGCAAAAAGACACATTGCTAAGAAAAATATGCAGCAGAAATACATAGTGGACAACGACCCATAACTCACAGAAATTTAGGCAAATGCCAAGGAAAACCCCAATGTGGGGAAACCTAATGAGAGAGAGAGAGAGAGATCTTATTATTATGCTTCAAGAAAGTACATATCAACAACAAAACAACATTTCCAGCCAAGGAAAATACCTCACAACACCAAAACTGTCCCACAGAAATCTACCTCATTTTCCATGCCAAAATCATACCGTTGTCCAGCCTCTTCCGTACCTCATTTTTTTGTGTCCACAGTCCATTGTACAGACTGTTCTGTACGACCCAAAACAACCATTGAAAATATGAAAATCACCTCGAAAACTGTGCCAAAAAATCGCCTCGATTTCTATGCCAAATCCGTACAGCCTCCCACAGCAGAAAAATATTTCGGCCAAAAATTCACAAATTTTTTTTCTCGGGAATCATGCCCTCTTTGCTGCTCACTTTCCTCTCTCAAGATTACTCTAAAAATCTCTCTAACTCTCCTCACGATGTCTTCTCAAACATTCAACATGTCTTGCACACTACCCAATGCATTCTTTTATAATCTGAAAATGACATTTTCCCCCCAAAAGTGTCTTTTCACCTTCCCCAACCATAGATCCAAAGGCCAAGATTAGATCTTACCTTTTTCAAGATCAAGGATCATGATCCATTCCCTCCAAAATGTCTCATTTAAAATTAAAGTGAATTTCACTTTATTACATAAGTGCTTTATGAAAATAAAGTCACTTTAAAAATAGAAGGTACACTTTAATAAAAGAACCACTTAAACAACTTTATAAAAACTATTACAAAGTTAAGTGCCTGGTAGTGTAAACATTAAGGTAACATCCACATACAAGACAAAACATGCATAGTATCTCCCGAGCTAAAAATCTAACAACAAGGGTGTCCAACAGATGTGCACTTAAGTACCACTTGTATTTCTTGTGTGTATGAATCCCCGACTGTGGGTTTATGCGCGTAAGGATAGATCTTTGTAGCTTAAAGACGTCGGAATACGTCTCTACCCTAAAAAAAAATTAACCCACAATTTTCTACCGAGGAAGGTGCTTTGATACCACTTGTAATATTTCAGATATAAAAAAGTATGCAGAACATAAATAAATAGTTAGAAATGGCAGATGAACAACAATATAACCAGAACAAGACCACAATAATACCAAAATGATACAAGAATAACACCAAAAATAACACTTTGATTACTGAGAGCAATGTTCACCTACCTCTTCGTGGGGGCAACTTCCAGCAGAGAAAAGATCTATTACAATACTATCCAAGACAAAAGTTCTCATATCCTCAACTTATATTTATAATAAATATGTCTATCAAAAGAACCATCTAGAGGAAGATCCTTCTAGAAGCGGAAGATTCTATTAGGTCTTCTTACATTAGACTTATTCTTCCTTATTGCTAGGCCTTATTAATATTGACCTTTATTACATCGAAATATATTATTCTACCTACGTGAGGGGTTAGGTACCTAACAACACACCTACTTTTCTAACATGGAGAACAACTACACGAAATTGAGTCACCTTCAAAAAATCTGCTAGAGCATGGTAGGACAAAAGAACAAATTTCCGTGCTACAGTTTCCCCCCATGGTAGGGGAAACATGTTATGGTGAGAGAAGGAATCATTGAATACATGTAAGAAAAAGCATAGGACAATTATGCATATAAGCCATAAGTAAACTAAGCTATAAAAAGAAAAACGATTGAGAAAATGCTCTAAAGGAATCTAAAATCAAAAGACTAGATGCAACAAGAAGAAAAATAAGAAAATGACTAATATAATTTTAGCAAGATTCAATCTAATATGCAGACAACATTGAAGTAAACAAGCAGATAATGTTGAAGTAAACAAGCAAACAATGTTAAAGTAAACAATGAACAAAGCTAAAATAAAATAGCATAATGTGTTTATGAATTACCTACACGGATCCATGGAAAACTTTTCCATAAGGTATAATGTCTACCATTGAGATCCTGCCCCCCCTTTGGAAGGTAATGTTGTTTTGTGACCCACAAAATGTGTCCAAGGTGAATCAAACAAAATGATAATCCATTTTGGTGGTAACCAACAAGAGAATCAAGGAAAGCACTAGCAACTAGAGAGTCAATGAGGTCCTTCACAATCTAAGAAGTTTCCAAAAGTGTGTAGGAGGTGATTTATGAGGCCTTGCAAGAGGGCCTGTGGAAGCCTTACTTTATGAGTTCCTACAAAAGGGCTTGCTTGAGAGAGACTCTTTGGGAAGTCCCATGGACAGATCTAGTTGAAGGGAAATATTTGAGCAAGACATAAGAATCTATGGAGGTCTTTTTCACGAGTGTGCTTCCCCCTACGACCTCCCTATGACATTCTTAGGGAGGTCTTTTTCAAACCAGTGAGATAATATGTTTGAACTAGTGTTGAAAAAATATTCAATTTCCCCCAATTTGTCACCAGGTTTTCTCGAGTTTTCAAGCACGGGCTTATGCTTTCTGAATTTTTCTAATATTTTCTTGATTTTCCCAGTTTCCCTGGTTGATGAGCCCCATCGATTTTTTGTTGATGTCAAGTTTTGCAACACTAGTTTGAACACATCTCAGAGTGTGAGTAAAAAGTAGATCAATTGAATACCAATAATGAGGCTAATTATCTTCCTCTTCACTTTTTCTTCCTTCAAGAAAGGGGTGAGGCCAAAACAACCCTCACTATTGGCTTACTAGTAAACCAAGGCCAGTAGGAAAGCACAAAAAATTTATTAAAAAATAACTTGCTAGAAGAAGTAAACGAGAGATCAAGATAAGAAGAGTCAAAGGGAGGCTGAGAGACTAAAAGGCCATAGAGGAAGGATGAGAAGCCAAAGATAAGCTAGAAAATTGCTAAAAGGGAGGAAGAGAAGCCAAAAGGAGGGCCAAGGGATTGAAAAGTTGACGATGAGGGAAAAAGGAGAACCCAAAGATTAAAACAAAGGGCACAAAGACAAAACAAAAGGGGAGAGGATTAAAGGGAGAACATACGAGCAATATTCCCTCGGGTTTTTTTGAGGTAAACCTTTAAGGAAAGAAGCAAAGGATTTGTCACAAAAAATGTGTAAGTGGAAAAAAGTCACACATAAAGGTGCTCTTGAGGCACCAAAGGTGACTATAAGATGCATAGATGACGAATTAGGGCATGCAAACTAAATAAAAGAGTATTTCCAAAGAGGCATCAAGGGAAATAACAATGAATCACAACTTCAAACAAAAGAAACAACAAGCCAAAGAAAGATTTGAAAAATAGAAACCATGAACACACTATAAATGGTAGCCAATCATGGATAAGGATACTTTCAAGATGATGAAAAGAGTGGATAATGCTACAAGTATGAGGGTGCATGATTGTGACAACCAAGCAAGAGGGATGTGAGGTATTAGAGAGGCCAAGAATAGGATGAGAAGGAGCGGGAAATCAAAAAAGAGTGTTAGTAGGAAACAAAGTGGATCTTGATGATGAAATATGGGTTGAGAGTCTGAAAGTGAGGCCACTGGGCAAACAAACAAGTTAAAAGTCAAAAGGTATCAAGTTGGGCACTATGCCCCTAGGTTTTTTCAAGTAGACCTTTACAGAAGAAGCAAAAGGAATTTTCCCCAAAATAAATGGAAATGGAAAAAAGGTACAAGAAAACTCACTCTCAAGCAATGGGAAATGAAGCTTCAATGATAAATTAAGGAATGAAGCTACCTAAAGGAGTCTTTCTAGCGAGGCACTAAGGGAAAGAAGAGTCAAGAGAACGAAATAGAAGAAACAAAAGGACCAAAGCAACTTCTAACAACGAAAGACTATAAAAACATTGTAGATTGTAGAGGGGAATGACTAATTGATGAGGCTACCTGCAAGGGAAGTTGAGAGTGGATACATGATCCCCAAAAGATGAGGAAAAAGAGGGATTCTTGCTCAAGAGGATACAAAATAGATTCAAGAAACAAGCCACAAAGGGTTGAGGAGATACTAATGGTTTCGCCATTGGAAACATTACAAGGGGGTTTCATTGTTGAAAAGAAGGGTGAAGGAAGTGGAAAGAGGGAGAGAAATGTTGGGAGAAATCTCCCATGGAAAAAAATAATTGGGGTGGGGGAGGAAGAAGGGATCTTCCCCGTGTTAGAGAAAATCCAACCCACATATAGTACATTTAACCCATGAGGAACCACCAAACCAATGAACTAGCATAGGGACTCAATGTGGGGCCACAATGTAGTAACACAAAATGTATCAAATAGTTTAGTAACCAAACTACTTGTCACACCTCCAAGGAAGTGGATGACTCAAGATCTAGATTGAGCTAGATAGGGCCCAAGGCTAAGCTTCGGAAAATGAAAATATAGGCTAATATAGGGTCCAAGGCCAAGCTTGGGAAAAGACAAAGGTAGGCCAAAAAGAGAAATTTCGATAATCTCAATGGTTGGAATTGTGCTTGTTTCAATGGATTAGGATTCATGATTCACATGTTTTGGATTTGTTATTAAGAAATAAAATACAATGGTTTACTTATCCAATTCCTTTCACTTGAGCCTATTTAGATTGATGAATGAAAGTAAAAGAGTGAGAGAAGGGAGATAAATTTTCTCACATTCACTAAAAATCTGAAAACAAAATTGGTTCCTTGAACAATTGTCTCTAATGAAAGCAATGGATGTATTGTTTCCTACAAGGACATTGTTCTCCATTTGAAAAATGTAAATAATTAACCTGTGAAAATAATTAAGGGAGAGATGGCTTGTTGCAAATTGGAATTTCATAATCCAAATAATAGGCACACATAAAATGAAATAAACAAAGGATTAGGGACCTCCTATGCACCCATGTTTTTTATGGTGAGCTAAAAAAAAATGAGTCTCCAAACTCCATAAAATATTGCATGGAAAATAAAATTTTCGACTATGGTAAAGAAATCATAATAAAATGAAATCCTAGATGTAAGTCAAGAAAGAAAAATAAAGAATGAGAATCCCTAGAGTTCCCTCAAAATCATAGCTATGGAACCTCCAGCCTATAATGTGTTTTTCTTCCTTTCGATGTTGCTAGAATGAGGCCAAGAGAAGCACATGAAAATGGGAAAATGTGGGGCAAGAGGAGGTGCAATTGAAGAGGCAATGGGAGCCAAGGTAAAGGGGCAATGAGAGGAGCATTAACATGGTGAAACAATGCTAGGTTTTAACCCATGAACAAGGGGATAAGGGTGAGAACCATAACTAAACCTCCATGAATGGGGGATTCTCACTATTGTGGCATGAAAACATGGGGATGRCCCTAAACAAATGGTGGAGATGTGGATTCTTGTAATGGAAGCCATTACTTCCCTCCTTGTTGATGTTTTCATATTGAAAGACCATCATTACTATTTCTAAATTTATTGTCAATTTACTCACTATCTTCACTCCAATTTCCAATGTATAACGGCCTCAATGATATCCTTGTTTGCTTGTTGGTCCAACCTCATTCCCACAAGTTCATGATCGCCCCACTAGACCCGCCATTGCTAAATTTCTCATCATACCATTGTTCTTTCCTAGTTTGACACTTGAATTTATCACCAAAATAAACCCATAAAACACCATCTTTGTGTCAACTACAATTTGGAAAGATAACATTCTTATGTTTAACCAATGGATGACTTTGACAAAACATTTGCAATCTTGAAAGACCAAGACTTTTCTCTACTCCTCTTCATAAATAATTATAGTAAATTAAAATTCAATAATCAATATGATCATAGTACAAAATTGATTAGAGTCATTAGGGGTTATTCTCCTCTTATGATGGAAACAAATGGATTTTATAGCTCAAATGTTATGTTACTAGTAGGATCTACAACCTTTGAATGGGATTAAGCATTTACAACCTTTGATTGGGATTAAGAATTTACAACCTTACTTTAGACACATGACACATGTGTCATCATTAGACATCATCTAGATTTTGGATCATGTAACATGTAAGGAAGTGGACGTATCAAATTTTAACAAAAGAAATATGATAATAACATCATTTTATGTAAAAAAAAATTGTATCTCATCGTTTCTTTATGCATATGCATAAAGTGTAATCTTACTCCAATGTATAGAACATAGTTACCAACTCAACAAGAACTCTACAGAGTTCTCGTTTTTTAGGGGGTCAAAGTTTTTACCTCGTTTTTAAAAATGGTGCTACCGGTAGCACCCCCCTCCATTTTTAGGTGGGTTTTTGATATTTTAAATTTTCTTATACATAAGGTTTTCACTTTGTTTTTTTTAATGCTCGTTTTTTCATTTATTTTCAAATTGTTCAATTTTTATTTTTATTTTCTTTTTTCTCAACCATGTTTTTTCATTTATTTTCAAACTCTTCTATTTTTTTTATTTTTTTTATTCAATTGTGTTTTTAACCATATTTCCATCCTTCATCCAATGTTAAAAATGTTGTACACCATTTATTTTTTTGAAACTAAGATTTTTCAAATAATTATCTGTTCTTAATTAAGTTATGGTTCCATACATTTTAAATGTAGTGGAAAATATCATTTTTAACACACTTTTTTTTACCTTACTTCAATACATAGAAAATAATTGTAGTTAAATAACACTATTTTTAAATATTTAGCAAATAAATAAATAAATAAGAAAACAAACAGAATTGAAATTAAAAAAAAAAAAAACATTTTAAAAGCAAATTTATATGAGAAAAAATCATTGAAGAAAAACCTAAAAAGCTAAAGAGGAAAATAAAACCATAAAATTAAAAAAATGAGACAAAGCCCAAACAAACTTTAAAAGGGTGAAAAAAACCCCAAAAAATTAAAAACATATAAAAAAAAAACCCAAATTAAAAAAATAAAAATAAAAATTTTAATACAAAATTTAAATAAAAAATAACAAAAAATAAGTTGAAAAACCTTAAAATTACAAAAAAAAATTAAAATTTATATCAAAAACCTTAAAAATTAAAATTAAAAAAAAAACATAAATATCTAAAAAAACATAAAGATATTTTATAATAACATTGTTATATTATAACAATGTTATAATATATAACATGATTGGTTTTATAATAAAAGTACAAATACAATAACTAAAAATTGTAATTGTAATTCCAAAATATTTTTATAGTTAAATTTGGAAAAATTCACATCTTAAAACATTTAAACCTTTCTATTTTAGAAAAATATATAATTATAAAAAATAAAAAAAAAATAAAAAAAGATAAAATTTGTATAATGTATGGTAGTAGGATATAGGATGGTTTTTGTGTTTATATCAATTAAATACTTATACCATTGGATAGGGATGAGTGGAACTTCTTATTTTATTTTACCATGATATAAAAAATTAATTACCCATTTTAATGATGAATAAAGTTGGTGGAATGTATCCGAGTTGGATAAGAGAAAATAAATTTTTGTATTCTATTAAAATTTTTATGAAATGTTATTGTAAAAAAATATGTTTTTTTACATTTTAAATAAAAAATAAATAAATATGATTGGATAAGGATACGTGATCCATCTTAGAGAGGGGTCACACTATTGAAATAATGTTTTTTGAGTCAAGTCCCCCATGGACTCAAAAACATCATTTCAATAAAGTGACCCCTCTCTAAAATGGATAAAAATATATTTATATTATCCTAAATTAATTTGTATACACACAATATATCATAAAATATTCCACTCATTTTTATCCAATCATATTTATTTATTGTTTATTTAAAATGTAAAAAACATATTTTTTTTACAATAACATTTCATAATTTTTTTTATAGAATAAAGAAATTATTTTATCTTATCTAACTCACATACATCCCACCATATTAATTTTCCAGAATATTATTTAACAATTTTTTTTTAAAGTATACAACTAATTGTATTACCAATACACTTTAGTTTCAATATAATTATGTTATAATTAAAAAATATGTAACATATATTTTTCTTTGAAAACATTGAATTTGAAAACTCAATTATTTTTGTTTTTTAAATTATTGTTTTTGGGGGAAATTTTAAATTTTTTTCATTTCTTTTTATTTTTTCTTTGTTTTTCACAATTTTGTTAGCTCATAAAATTTCTTAACTCATATGTTTTGAATATGGTCAATATAACAATACTTTTAAGAAATTATTTATGTTTCATTCAATGTAACTTGTATTTACTGTTTTATTATTGAAAGTAAAAAATTATTTAAAAGTGACTTTGATAATAACATTTTAAAAGTAAACATTTAAGGGTTTCTTTTATGATTTTGTTTAGAGTTCTTTTACCACATTATAAAAATGTGTCATTTTCATACCCCAATTTAAGAATGTGTGCTAAGTGCTTTTCAATTTGATGGTTGATTTTGAGGTTTTGGTTTTAATGGTACAAAGTGATAAAAATACGATTTCAAATGATCTCAAAATTTAACGTTTTGAAAAGAAAAAAAAAAATTCAAAAACATCTTATTTGTTTTAAGTGTTGATTTTAAGGTTTTTCTAAGCTATTGTCTAAGTTTTGAAGCCCATGTTTAAAAAATGTTGTAATTTTGACCCCATTTTAAAAAATGGTGCTACCCATAGCACCAGTTTTTAATTTGGGGGTTGAATTTGATGTTTTTAATGCAAAAATATGGATTTTTTGGGACAATTATTGTTTTGAGGTCACAATTCTCGTTAAATTGGTAACTATGTTATAGTTGTTAATGGTCAACACATTTACATTTAGTGTCATCTTACTCTATAGTATAGACTATTTGTAGTCATTTACAAAATTGTCTAGAATTACTACACTAAAACCATTATCATTATTCTCTAATAAGTTGATAGTGTTTAAGCAAATATGATGTTTGACCAACATTTGGGCATGATTACACCTGTCTAAAAATGAAACAGTTCATTAAAAGGTCATTTTGTATATATTTCATTGATATACTAATTCACATATTTCATTGATATACTAATTCACAATTTGACTTAGTAAGTTTAGGTTAACCTTAATAACTATAAACTACATTAAATATATAATATGTACATCTTAGTAACATCTTGCAATTCACATATGTTATGACTCATAATGAATGTAAGTTTATAAACTTAAACTAACTAAACTCCAACACAATCATAACTTGAAAATTGTTTCACACTTCAATGTATCACACTTTATAATCTATTTATTAGATAAATATATTGAATATTAAAAAATTGTAATTAAAAAATATATATATTAAATATTTAAAAATTGTAATTAAAAAATAATTTATATTTAGAAGTCAGATAATAAACATAGTAATTTAATGTCTTGTGTATTTATTATTTTTATATACAACCAAATTGACCATGCCCTTCATAATGAATGCACTATTTTTATTATTATACTCTTTTTCTGTGTTTTTCTAAACTCTAAACGCTGCAACCTTGCATAATTTAGAAAAGCAATCTAAGGGTTTAATTACAAGGTTTGGGGTTTGTGAGGTTATAATAAAAGAGGCTTATACTGTTTTCTTCAAGGCTTGGACAATGCCCCTGCCGTTTTAGTAAGGCTTAGACCACACCCCTCACAGCTTACCAAGAGTATTTTACTTCTTCGATCCTCACAACGACATACACTCCACATCTCTTAAAAAAAAAAAAAAATGTCAAAACCATGGCACATCTAAAACAGAAGGCTCTCAAGACATTCATGGGCATAGCATTAATACTATCACAATCACAGCACACAACTATCGCTTCCACGCTACTTCTGTCGATACTAATTCTAAAATTTCAATCATCCAGAGAAAAGTAAAGGTGGAGACGACGTATCAATATTGGCAAAACACTAAAAATGAAGATGGCACCTGCTTCGAGCCGAAAGATTGTACGGTGTACCGGCGAAGGCTGGAAGGCGACTTCGCCGTAAGGCAGCGCCGTGCCGAGTCGGCGATAACTTTTGCAATTAACCACACAGAGGCAAATTCTACATCCACATTCCGACAAGAGATTGAGTGTACTGTTTATCTTATATATTTCTCCATGTCATCCATACACCTCCGTAAACTGCAGAACAACCAGACACCGCGTCAGACAGATCAAGATCGAAAGAAAGAAAAATATTATGTAATGGAGCTCAAAGAACCCATATAATCAAGCCTTCCATTTAAACTGAAAACGTTTTTTAGAGCCTAAGAACAACCAGACACCGCGTCAGACAGATCAAGATGGAAAGAAAGAAAAATATTATGTACTGGAGCTCAAAGAACCCATATAATCAAGCCTTCCATTTAAACTGAAAACGTTTTTTAAAGCCTAAGAACAACCAGACACTGCGTCAGACAGATCAAGATCGAAATAAAGAAAAATATTATGTACTGGAGCTCAAAGAACTCATATAATCAAACCTTCCATTTAAACTGAAAACGTTTTTTAGAGCCTAAGAACAACCAGACACCGCGTCAGACAGATCAAGATCGAAAGAAAGAAAAATATTATGTACTGGAG
>ML802422.1:26020-56810 GCA_009831015.1 Picea engelmannii
AAAGAAAAATATTATGTACTGGAGCTCAAAGAACCCATATAATCAAGCCTTCCATTTAAACTGAAAACGTTTTTTAGAGCCTAAGAACAACCAGACACCGCGTCAGACAGATCAAGATCGAAAGAAAGAAAAATATTATGTACCCATATAATCAAGCCTTGCATTTAAACTGAAAACGTTTTTTAAAGCCTAAAGAAAAATATTATGTACTGAAGCTCAAAGAACCCATATAATCAAGCCTTCCATTTAAACTGAAAACGTTTTTTAGGGCCTAAGAACAACCAGACACCGCGTCAGACAGATCAAGATCGAAAGAAAGAAAAATATTATGTACTGGAGCTCAAAGAACCCATATAATCAAGCCTTTCATTTAAACTGAAAACGTTTTTTTAGAGCCTAAGAACAACCAGACACCGCGTCAGACAGATCAAGATTGAAAGAAAGAAAAATATTTTCATTTAAACTGAAAACGTTTTTTTTAGAGCCTAAGAACAACCAGACACCGCGTCAGACAGATCAAGATTGAAAGAAAGAAAAATATTATGTACTGGAGTTCAAAGAACCCATATAATCAAGCCTTCCATTTAAACTGAAAACGTCTTTTAGAACCTATATTTTGTGCAAAAGAGGAAAAATTATGAAAAACTATCACCAAAAAAATTAAAAAAATGTGTGAGCAGCTTTACCTTGAATGGCTCTCTCTCTGAATTGAAATGCCAATGAGATTTCTCGTCCCAGTTGAAACCCTGAAATAAAAATAATTAAAGACTCTTAAACTCTTCAATAACGAGACCATCAAACAACCTAAACTAATCCAAACCCGATTCCATTCTGTACATATCTATTATAAGAATATAAATATTTGTAAATGTATTCAAATTAAACCAGAAAACAATATCATACGGCTTCATATAAATCCGAAATCAGCTGTTTCAGTTCTATCTGCCTATCCTGTGTTCTGCATCCCGCAAGAAAATCAAATCGACCGACCAAACAGCGCAAACACAGAAGAGAAATCAAAAAGAAAAGATTAACTACAGGAAAATGAAAAAGACAGTCCCAGGAAATAAATGTGCATGGCCATGCCGCGGACTAACAAATAAATAAGAAGAACAAGAAGCTAAGCAAAGAATACAAAAGAAATGAAAGATGAAATAAAACTGCTAACAAATAAATAAGAAGAACAACAAGCCAAGCCAAGAATACAAAAAGAAATGAAATGAAACTGCTGGATGTCGGGCGTCTGAAAATAATTTATACTCTCCAACTCAAATGGTCACAAGCTCATCCGCACCTGCTTTTTCTCTATAAATTAATTTTTGTTTTATTTTCAACTCCACCGCCATTGCCTTGCAGGTCAGTATCTTGCATAAACTCGGCAGTATACAAACTCTAAAGGATCCAGATGGTTTTAGCACATGGAATTATACTTCAAACGTGTGTGTCACTGAATTACGGTTTTAAACATAAATTTATTACAGGGACGATGACTAGCACTTTGATGACTTTCACTTGTTAACCTCCAATATTTATTAATAGTAAGCCTTCATAAAAAAATTTGATGGATCTTCCAATATAGTAGCATACCTTTAAAGTAGGGAAAAGAGAAAGTTGATGTGAATAATGAAGATACAATGTTTGAAGATAAGAAAAGTGTGTTGAAAAACAAGCTTGGTTTGATGAAGAAGACATCAAGATAAATGTGGATATCATCATAGTAAATGGTCTATAGTAAATGGTCTAAGAAAATTAGGAAGTAATGATTCACATGATTTTATGTTAGGAAATTATTACATTATAGATTTCTAATAACTAAGTATCCATTATTTTTAGTGTGTTTGATGCAAATGCAGCTTTATAACAAGGTGACTTTTATCTTTCATTGCATGTGGTAAAGTTGCATGACTATTGTTGAGGGCAACCCAAACCAATAATCTATCATTAACTATTTAAATAGACATAAGAAGCACAACTCAACCCTCTATTCAAATACATGAAGAGATGGATGGGAAATGTTCTAAATATAGATATTCTAAACACTCCTAATAAGTTAATTAATATTCTTGGTTAGACACATAGGAATGAGATTTGAACTTCAAACTTTCAACAACTATCTCACACTAATCCATAGTTTTTGAGAGACACATCGACCCACTCTTCCTACTTAATATGTTGTGTGTTTCTTTATGATTGAATAACAATCAATTTTACATATCATCTTATGAAATGACAAAACAAAACCTTGTTTGAATCTAGTTGAACAAAACATGATACTTTGAAAGTACRTATATGGTTATAGCCAAGGTAACATCCATGCATCCCATTCAAAAAATTTACAACATATTGAAAGGAAAATAAATAAACACACCAAGGAAGCTTTAAAAACACACTTTCCTTTAGTAATACTGAGGATAAATAACAATATGAAGAAGGGTAGAAAAATAAATAAATACACCAAGGAGACTTTAAAAACCCATTACATTTGATATCACCAAGGAGAAATAGCAATATGAAGAAGAGTAGGTGAGACAAGACAGAGTGGCAGGAAACCCACATTGAATGTCCATATGTTGGTGTTGGGAAGATAGATAGAGTGCTTTATGTGTTCGTTGCTCACAATAGCTATACATATATCTCATTTCTATGTTTTGTATGTACACTTATTATCCCAAGGAAACTATATTTAAACCAAAAGAAAATCATATCTCCACACTTGTTCTCCGAAGAAAAATTATTTAACACTTTAGCCTATACTAATAGGTAAAGTTCGCACAATAAACCACATAATAATACATACATAGAAACATCCTCTATCACACTCACCGCATGTGACTATAATAAATAACACATATACCTCAAATATATTTTAGGGTTCTACTTTAGAAATTTTGAGGAAGTGGGAGGGTATTGTGCAAATATACCCTTCTTCACATCAAAATTCTAAAGCTAAAACTTCAAAAACATAATTTTGTTGGTACAAATACCTGGTACAAATGTTTCATTTGTTTGTGCTCTTTGTTATTAATGTTTGAAGAGAGATTTGAAGTGTACATGAGTAATACGATTATATACACTCTCTCTGCCACCCGACTAATACACTTCTTATATATATATATATATATATAAACAAAGTCTTATGTGGACATTATTTGACAAGGGCATGCATCTACTATATAGTATAAATCATATAAGAAAAATAACATTGACCAATAGTTATGGATTCCCAACAGTCAAGTGCCATGTGGTCGCCAAGTTGAGATGGAAGAGTGGTTTCTTGATGAAAAAGGCCCTACAGTAAATGGAATGAGAGGAGGATGCAGGTTATGGTTGAGGGTTGATTTGGATCCACCCAGACACATACCATTATTTTATTTTACTTCACATATATTACCATGTATTATCAAGTTTTCAACAGAAGTACCTTATAACAAACGTATAAAATCATGAGGTGTTGGAGTTCAATAAAACCGTTGTTGGTTAAACCTATTCAATCCTCAATAAGAAGAAAACAAATGTTTAGCTAGCATTCTACGATGCCACAAATAGAATTCTTTGAAGATAAAAAAAAATATGGCCCCTCATTAGGAATAATAAAGTAATGACCTTGTAGGGATGGATACCTTTAGGGCATTTGATACACATAGCATGAGGCACACTTATTCATACATATAGAAAGAGTAGGACCGAATCCTTTCCAATCTGCGACGGTAGGAGTTTCTGATAGGCATGCTTCTATTCTTCTTAAATCAAATGAGTTGTAAAGGGGTAGAGTGAGTAAATTTGTTTGTTTCCTATCCAAACCTAGAGAAATGTTATAGAACCAAATGCCATTCTATCTCTTTAACCATTAGATGCTCAACCCCCTGCATGGTCACTTTGGAGTATCTTTGATGCCTTCCTATAATTTGTTACGAAAACGAGAAAATGAAATCTCTAGATGCGGCTTAGGAGTGATAGATTATTCTGGTGATGAGAACAGAAGAAAACTTACCCTACTAAGGTCAGGAGGACTAGGGAAAGAAAAAATATGTCCTCTGCCGATCAATAGGGGAGTCTAATTCAGTATTCAAAAGAATCATAGAATGGTCACTACGAGCCCTGTACCTACCCTTGTTATTATGAAATGAAGCACAAAATCGTATTCATGAAGAAGTGGTAGCTACCATGTATTATCAAGTTTGCAGGCACAAATTTCATTATGCAATAATGTTTCAAAGAATCATGAAGAGATCCTATTTCACCACATCTTGCTCAATTCTTGAGACTTCAAAAGCCATGAGAATGGTGGGAATCACCAGTTTTATTTTCCAAGCAATCACTATGTCTGAGATGCCTCCTCCACTGCCTCAATCACGATGCCCAATTGCCTCCTCCACCACCTCTCAATGCCCAAAATACATCATCACTCACATTCAACACTTGCTAATACATTGTAGACAAACACACGCACCGTTTTTTATTCATTATGGAGAGACGCAAGTGTCACTTGTTAATAAGATGTGGATACACGACAAAAGGCTCTAGAGGAACCTCCCCTTCAAACAAAATCTTTGACATAAAGATAAAATTCAAATAAATTTAAAACTAAAATAAATCTATCTTAATATTAAAAATAGAATATAAAAAAATCAAATAAATATAACATTTGAATATTTGAAAAATAATCTAAAATAACATTTAAAAAAAAATTAAATAACTAATTTAAACATAACACTATTTCTAACACTATTTCTCATGACACAATTTCAACATATAATATATAAATCTACCTTTTATTTAAATCTTTTAATATAATGATAGTTTAATTTTTATGAATTTTATCATCAAACCTTACAATGGTAAAAGTCATAGCTTATTTTTGCAACATTAAGCATTATAAACAAGGATGATATATTATTGCTATGCAAATATGCCTTACTAAAAGAAATAAACAAAGATTAGATTGTAATGTAGAATAGACCCTATTCCCATATAACAACATTAATACATTGGATTTTTTAAATTAGAAATAATCTACTATCTTCCTCACAAAAAAACATCATATGAATGAGGGTTTGTTAATAAACAAAAGAATAAAAAAGGTTGTTAAATCTTTGAGTCTTAAATGTGACCGAGGGTTTCTTAATAATATTTAAAAAATAATATATATATATATATATATAAACTTGTTGTATACTCTTTTTTTAATAATATTAAAAATTTATCAGACTGTTTATGAAAATTGCAACAGTGATTGTAGAAGCGTTTTTCACACCATTTTGAGATGGTTTTGGACACCATTTTGGCGCGAGTGCGACTCTGGAGACTTTGGCTAGATTTAGAGAATCGTGTAAGAGGTAAATCGGAGAAATTTTGTGGCCGTAACGTTTTGGCTGAGAATTAAAACTTAAGCGGAAAGATATTATTCACTGATGATATATATACGAGCATACGAAGTATTAGTAATGGTAAAAATGTGATGTAGTTTGGAACATAGGAGGAGGGCCGCAAGCGTTATTTACACGATAAGCATTGAATTATTTTGGCCCCTAAAACCTAGTACTCGGATATCATCAGATTTCTAGGACTCCGATCTCATCATCTTTTCACGCCAATTCCACATTCACAATTACACACGACTATCTATAGATAGCGCTGACCATAGATAGCACAACACCTTTATAGCCTGCGCTCGCCTGTTTACGCCTAACTAAATAGAGATACTCTATCATTTAGTATAGTCTATTAAACTGCCCAATGGTAAAAATGTGATGTAGTTTGGAACGGAGGAGGAGAGCCGCATGCCTTATTTGCAAGGTAAGCATTGAATTATTTTGGAAGCGACGGGATTCCGATTTGGTCCCTGTGTTGAAGTGAAGAACCATTAGTACATCTGTGTGATGTTTTTAACGGTAATTTTTTTGAAATGTGGAAGAGGAAAAGGGTCAATTGTACACTTGATGGGAACAGAGGCCAAATTCTTTTATAATATTAATTTGTTTTTTAAATTAAAATGTTTGTATTATTTTTAAAAATTTTAAATATAAATTATTTATTGAAAAATTTAATATTTTTTTATCATTATCATTTTTTTTTGTTTGTTTGTTAATTGGTCTGGATCTTTTTGGCATCGGGATTAACCTTTGGTTTGAGAAACCGTGACTCACGAACATCTAAGCCGTTTGAATCAGGATCGCACCCGACCTGAGCCACACCAACCCTTAACATGGTTGGATTTTTTTTTCCTCGCAGGTTTCGAACCGATGACTTTTCAACACGGAATGGCTTAACAACACACACCGTCACCGACCATCCTACACCTCGAGGACATTTGTTTTTTTATCATTATCATTATTATCATTTTTATCTATCTATTTTGTTTTTTTTAAGTAAAAAGACGAATCCTGTTATATTAAAACTTCAAAAAGAAAATACACCATGACATACGGGTGCCAGCTGTCCCGCCTATGCAGGAAACCGAGACAGATGGCCTGTCCAAAATAGCATGCAAAATCAAACAACTCGTTTCGCCACCCTGCCCAGAGGAAACCAGGGTGCATGTCCATTTTCATCAGCAGTTTAGTAAGGCCTATGCTAACGCTAACAAGGCTATTAACTAAAAGAGCTACAGCTCTGATAAACATCAAAAGAAAGGGAGTTGGAGACAATGTTGAACAGAAGAACCTATTCACCGGAGTCCTCGCAGTAGTCCATCGCCTTGCCGCTGCTGACAGAAATGGCATAGAGCTGAGCGCAGGTGGGGCATTGTCGCCGTGGTGTGGCACTGGAGTAAGCTACGTACAACATGTCCAAGCGTTGGCTAACGCGGACAGCCCTGAAGATTTGGTCATCCACCATACTGCGGACCTCGAAGATCAAGTTCAGGTGCTCCGGGTGAAGGAGTGGTGGCGGGGGCGGCGACTTTTGTTTAGCATCTGTCTCCTGGTGACCATGTTGCTTTCTCTGCGGCTGCGAGTCGATGTTGCTTTCCGGTAGCTCCTCCTCTACCAGGCAGGTGGCGAATTCTTCAGTGGGAGCGTCGCTGGGACCGTGTGCCTCTCTCGAGCTGGGCGGTGGTGCTGCTGCTTCAATGCACGCCGGGGGGTTCCAATTATCCGGAACCGTAAACATTCGACTCTCAGAGAAGTCCGGGGGGAGTTCCATGGTCGGAATTTCCTCGACATAAGTTCTTGGGGGCAAGTTTATTGTTGTGGTTTCCCTGCGTCTTTTCCTCTTAGCCAGAACCAGAGCCCGTTCAAACCGCTTATGTCTTTTCCTCGTGGAGTCAACCGTGTACCATCCTGATCCTCTAAGGGGTCTTCCTCTAGCTTGTGGCATAATGAGAATGAGGACCAATGTCAGGATGTCTCCTACGCTCCTATTCCTTCTCGACTCTGTGAGTTGCGAATACATCCTATGAGTTCCGATAAGGCGGATAATAGCATAAATGGTGGCTGCAGCCATTAAAGCCGAGAGCTTAATGCTCTGGCTGGCCGGCCTATTCTCGCGCGTGAGAGGCCCCATCAATAGACGAAGACCGACGAAGGTGAGAGCCCTCATAACTGGCGATGGTGTGAGGGTGGTTGGCCACCATAAATGGACTCTCCTTGCGCGCCTCCACGTGCCCCTTCTTTTCCGGGTAGCACCCCATCCAGGAGCATTTTTATCTATCTATTATTAAAACTTAAAAATATATTTAAATTATTTATTGAACAATTTAATATATTTTTATCATTATCATTATTATCTATTTTATTATTATCATTTTTATCTACTTATTATTAAAACTTAAAAATAAATTTAATAACAACATAAGAAAAAAACTTTAAAAAAATATTAAAACTTAAAAAATAATTCACCAACATAATAATTAAATTTTAAAAAGATTTGAAAAAAAATTATAATATGCTTTTTCATTATTATTTATATTTTAATTTAACATTTATATGATTTTGAATTTTTTTTATTATTCAAAGAAAAAATAATACTTAAAATTAAATAAAATTCTTTATTTATAAAATTATATATATCAAACATCAATATCATAAAATAAAATAAAATATTTAATAATAAAATAATAAATAAATTTTAATTATACTTCATAAATTTGAAATACTCACATTTTAGTTATATGAAATTAAATTTATAATATATATATATATATATATATATATATATATATATATATATATATATATATATATATATATAATACTTCGTTGACAATTAGGATGTATGAGGAATGAAGATGTTAAGAGATATCAATAATAATGTGGGTAAACTCGTGTGCCTTCATCGTGAGTTGGGATGATTCAAAGCATAAACACTTCATAATTTCTAAAAATAATGATAAAAAATTAATATAAAGTTTCAAATTAATTTTAAAATTTTATATATTATATAAAGCATATAATGATGATGATGATGATGTTTAACTTCTATTAAGATTGAATTGGTTTATCAGACCTTAAAAGTGTAGATAATTACTTGGGATTCTTTAAAATTTTGTTTCTGCGCTAGAAAAGCATGAAGAGATGCTTTCCAAGATTTGACTTAAGAGGTTAGGAAGGTTGGTAGTGTGACAAATATTTTGAAAATAATATATAATTTGAGTATAGACTGGACAATTTAAGAGAAAGTGTTTTTCATCTTCAACCTTCTTAGTGTCACAAAGGTGACACACTCTTTCATCCCATGACGTTTTAGGAATTGAGCAATGCCCAGTTTCAAAATGGAGCTCATGTGAATTTGTTCTTATCTTAACAATGTTTTTTTTTTCTCTAAACACTTGTCAAAATAGATAGATAATTTTGATCTTCTAGATTAGGGTTGATTACATCCTTATAATACCTTAATTTAATTTTTCCTCTAACTTTTTATCACACCATATTTTCTCCTTAAATTTTGATTTGATGATATTTTTAATAGTATCTTTAATTTGCAAAATGGTGTATTCCTTGAGTCCCCAATAGTTTAGCCAAGATTGAACATCTTTATGCCATCCTCGCTTGAGTAGATGGTGGTTACTACTCGAATTTGAAGCAATTTTAGGAAGCCTCTTGTCTTCCATGTTATTTAACTTGTTCTTATACATTTAGCTATCTAGTCATAGTCGTGCTCTCAATGGGGGAGAGACTTGTTTCTAAGAGGAGGATGGGATAGGGCGTATTTCCTTTAATTTTGAGATTAGAGGTTGTAAAATTCTTTTGTATTTTTTCTATCTTTCTCCAGGATTCACGAGAGATACTACAGCCCGAGAATTTACATCCATAAGGAATAACAGATGTAACAAGAGTCTCAAAGAGGAGTTTCTTCTTATCTGAACTCTAAAGATTGACTGGTTTATAATTGTTTTCAAGCCCATAATAAGCTTTCCATCCCCCAATAATCATTTTCTCAATGTTATAATTCCAGTTGAGCTTGTGGTGAATATCACTTCCAAGATATTTGTATGAATTCACTTCCTCCAACTTCTTGTTGTCATATACAAAGGTATCATAAGCAATCTTATTTGATTTAATAATCATGACCTTAGTTTTATTAGTATTAGTAGTCATACCCATATTGGAGCAAAAATCCTTAAGGATTCTTAGTTGGTTTTCAAGATTATGGAAACTCCTTGCCATAAGAACAACATCATTGGCATAAAGAAGAAGATTGATGACTATACTAGTGATGACTATATCAATGTATATGCCAAAAAGGATAGGGGACAAGGGACAACCTTGTTTGACTCCAATATTGCAGTTAATATCTTTCAACCAACCCTCATACTTGTTTAATGTAATTGATCAATGATATTGTCGATGATAATAAATTGCTTTCAGTTTTAGTATATCAGCATAGATCCATCTTAATGATCAAATCTCTCGAGGTGCAACCCTTCCTTGCAAATTAGTCTTTTTAATCTTCTTTGATCTTGGTTTAATTAGGTTAGTTTAATTTAATATATATATATATATATATATATATATATATATATATATATATTTCGTTTCGTAAAAACTTAGAGTCGACATATACAATTTTTATTTACTTAAATTATTATTATTATTATTTAAGAGTGATACGTGTCAGCATCACGTTGAATTTAGGTACAGAATCCCACATAAACTTGGATTGTAGAATGCACCTTTCGGCACAAAGATTTCATGTTAAGAAATCAAACATTTTGATATGTGCAACTTTTCTAGTAAATAATCTATCCATCATCAAAGACAAATGAAGTTAATATGTTAGAAAAAAGTGCTAGGATTTATATTTAAAGAGGAAAATTGACCAAAAAAATTATTGAAGAAAGGAAAAATAATGAAATAAAAAATTAAACATTAAAAATAAATGATAAATTAATAAATTAACCAGAGTTGTAATAAGGTAAAATAATGATGATAATATAATATACTGTAATGGAACCACTAGAGATAAATGAAAATAAGAATAGGAAACAAGGGGACTTAGATGTAAGCGAAATCTAAATAGTGAAGAGAAAAATTGATGAAAAGAAAATAACCATTCGATTGCAAGGGGTGCAAGGGAAGATAAGTTAAAAGGAGGTGAGGGAAATAGAACAAATGAGGTTACGAATGAAAATGTTAATATTTTAGTTTGATAAAAAAAAAAGGTGTTTGGATTTAAATAAGTGTTTGGTAATAATTGAGTTAAAAATGCACTAGTATCAACTATATGTGTTTTAGGTTATCTTTTAAAAGATCTAAAAATTTATCCTATGTATGATTTTCTGCAAAAGTAAGAGATAGAATTATTTCTAACAATTCTAAATAAGTGTACTTTCTATATATATATATATATATTAAAATTTGTAATATATTAATATTTGTCTTAATTGTATACTTAATAACAGTTTGAGTGGGCCTAATGGTTAAGAACATGTGTTTCCTCTTAAAAGGTCATGGGTTCAAATCCAGAGGGAGGTAGGGTATGTATACCTTCGTAGACTTTACCAGTCAAATTGTTGGGCGGAGGGGGGTCCCTTGTCCCACAAACAAGGGGGTCTCATACGTCCATACAATCATCATCATACATCCTTGCGTATTCAACTATCATACGTACATTCCCCATGCACTCAGACACCTATGTTATACATTTCCCATGCAGTGAATGTCATGTAGATTTTTTTCACTATCATATGTACATTGCATGCCATCCATACTATGCCATTGTCATTGAATAAATCAATGGTGGCGTACATTAAAACTGTACAATTATAGTCAATTAATTACAACGATGTACATATGAATTGCAGTGTCGCACAACTAATTTATAGTTCATATGACCTCCCATATAATTTAATTAATTGGTTGTATAGATTCCATACGAAAGGTCATACAAGGAATCAAGACATTGCTCCACAATTCTGTATAATTGAATTCAATAAGAAAATTAATTTAAAAATTCAAAAAATTCTAAAGGGGGTAGCAATAAATTGTCTCAATCAAAATATATCAAAAGAACACTCCTCTTGAAACCAGAAAAATGGTTGAAGTTGACTCAAGGATTGAGAAATTGGAAAGACATTCCAAACATAATTACAAAAAACTTGAGGAAAAAATGGATAAAAACCAGGAAAAACGAAGAGAAGAGATTAGAAAAAAAATGAAGATTTTAAACAAGAGTTAACACATAGTCTCCAACATGAGACCACTACAAAAATAAAAAACAAAATGAAACAAAGCATAGATAAGATGAAAATAGAGATGATTGAGGAAATGAACACAAAAATACATGACAAAATAGAATCCAGGATATATGTATTAGAGAAATATCTTAGGGAGAAGGAATTCTTGGCCCACACAAACCTGTCGAATGTGACTCCTCAACAACCAAACTCTTCAAGCACCACTACCACCACTCCCCCACAACCTATCCCTTTGAGTGTTGCTAATATACAACCAAACATGTTTCCCAATGGCTTATCAATTGTTAATGTTAACCCACCACCACCCTACTCAACTCAACCAATGTTTGAATACCCAATGAGATTAAAACTAGAGTTACTCAAGTTTGATGGAGATGAAAAGTAGAGTGTGGATTGGATCAACAGGGTAGAAGAATACTTTGAAATACATAATGTTCACTTTGACAAGGAAAAAGTAAAGTGTGCTTTTATGTATATTGAAGTCCATGCATATAATTAGTACATGTGGTTGAGGCTTGCGACTACTATAGTATGGCCCATTTCAAAAAGTACTTTTTAAAGAGGTTTAAGGTGTGACAAAAAATGAATTCTTTGCAAAAATCACCATAATACAACAAAATGTTGATGTAGATTATTACATCAAACTTATCATTGGCAATGCAAGTACTTGACTTATCATATGATCAACTACTTCAAACTTATGTGTATAAATTAAAGCCTTACATAAGGGAGTAATTGCAAGTTTATAATATCACAACCATGGATAAGGCTAGATGTAAAGAAAAAATCGTCGAAAATAAGTTTAAAAGGTCATCTTGAAAAAACATTGACCTTGTTTATTTCAGGAAAAAAGCACCCCAAAGCATAGATTTTGGAAATTCAAAAGATCATTCACTGCATCTAAGAGAAGAGAATAATTATTGTTTGGAAACCCAACAATGAAAGGAGGGAAAATGTAAATATTGTGGAGATAAGTGGTCACCTAGACACAAATGTAGCACTAAAAATCATATAGATATGACCCTGAAAAATAATTTGACACCTCCATTAGCAACTCCAAGGAAAAAGTTAAAAGTGAAGAAAACAATTTTTCGTAAATGTGGTAAGAAGTGGGCTCGAGGTCATATATATGCATCCAATCAGTTATATCATTGCAAAATTGTAGATGGGAAGGAATTAAAGGTTGTTGTTGAAGAGGACATTTTAGACTCTCACAAAGATGAAAATTTACCAAAAGTGGCATTGGCATCAATCACATGCATTGGTAGACTCATTAGGAATATGAATAAAAGGTCATTAATAAGGTTATATTCCAAAAATAAGAAGTGAAACCACCCATAGTACTATATATTCCACCACATTTGAGGAAAAATGATACTATCTATAATAGTCATGATGAAAAACACCATGTTATTGCTTGAGAAAATTGCAGGGAAAGTGGAACCAAGGACCCTAAAATTCAAAGGAAGCATAAAGAGTAAAAATATCACAATCATAGTAGACTTTGGAAGTACACACAATTTCATGGATATTAATCTTACCAAACAATTAAATCTTTTTGTATACCTTGTGAGGGATCTCATGGTTACAACCAGTGATGGTCAACAAGTAAAAGGATTAGGGTGGTACCATAAAGTTTCTATATATACAAAATTTGTAGCTACAAACTAGATATTATGCTCTACCCCTTAGTGGAATGGACATGGTATTGGGAGCAAAATGATTTGATGCAATTAAACACTTATGTCACAAACCTACAAGAACAATTTATGGAATTCAAATGACAAGGAAAAAACTACAAAATATATGAGTCAGAAAGCCTACATCATCTGAAATAACTCACAAATATTTAAAAACAAATATGGAATAAAAATAAATCTTCATAATATAAAAAAAATTCATCCAAAATTGTTTTGAAGACAAAACATTCTTAAAAAAAAACAATGTTATATACATAAGCCTAAGCTAACAAATAATAAACAAAATGAAAGTACAATAAAAATAATAAATAATAAGAAAAATAAAAATAAAGATAAATTAATATGTATGACTTAAAAGTCACATCTTTTCATTAAAAAAATACATTATGCTATATTTATAGCCATTCAAATGAAAAAAACATCTATCATTTAATCCTTTTTTATCAAAATGATTAAAAGATGGTTTAACCAACCTAATATATGTAAGCAACTCAACATCCTATGCTAATCATCATTAATGCTCAAAAACGGGTCATATGCTTACACATAACATTCAGAGCTTTAAATCCATATATAAATCAATACTATATAATTCTTATTTATTTAAAAAAATCTTTAATTACTTTTTAATATTTAATTTTATTATTAAATTATTCTTTTTAATTTCTTTGAATCTTATTATTAACTTATCGTTAATTATATATCTCATAACCTTTATTAAATTACTTATTATTTATGAAATATTATATTTATATATTAAGTAAATTTGTACAAAATGAATTTTCCCATTTAGCTTTATTAAATTACTTATTATTTGTGATATTTATATATTAAGTAAATTTGTACAAAATGAATTTGCCCATTTAACTTTATTAAATTACTTATTATTTGTGATATTTATATATTAAGTAAATTTGTACAATATGATTTTTCCCATTTAACTTTATTAAATTACTTATTATTTGTGATATTTATATATTAAGTAAATTTGTACAATATGAATTTTCCCATTTAATGGATTTGCATTTTTATCATTAATTTATTACTAGGATACACTTATCATTAATATATTATTAGGATACACATTGCGATATTAGTGAGAATATGTATTTGAGGAATGATTATTATATAATTGAGTTTTCATTTAGAGTGAGGATGATTATTATTTGCAAATGTTTGTTGATTCATTATCATTATTCAATGAAAGTCATGTCATTCAAAATGATCTATTGGTGGTTTATAAGGGAGAGACTTTCTCTCCTACTAAATGCATCTTGATCTTGGGTCGTTAACTTACTTCCTTACATCCAAGGAAGATGAACTCCTAGCCAATAAGCAATTTTAGATCTTACTCTAGGACCAAAAGATAGTTTCATCATAGATAATATCTGCAAGAAAGTCAATATCATTTTTTTTCATTGTCGAGGTTACTTCCAATGGGGTCATGTGTTTTCTAGTAGAATTTATCCTTAATCCTATATACATGAGACTATATACTAACCCATATTCCAACTTAACCTTTTAACTCATTTAATTATGCTATAATCCTATATATTAATAAATAAAATAAACGAGATATATATTTTAATAATATTTATATTTGATTTGATTGACTATTAAATTGATATTTAATTTATAACATAAGTTTTTTCAACTATTTTATTTTAGAGTAAGTTTTTTTTTAATTTACATTTTTTTCCAATTACTTTTGAGTCTTATAAGTTGTTGTTAGGTTGTATACTTATTAATATTGTAAGTTGTGTTCTAATAACCCACCCAACCTACTCATGTTAGGTTGGACTGTTACCACACCATAGCACTACGGGAGGCCTATAAGAGGTTTTCTTCTTAAATTTTAGTGGTATTGCAAGAGTTCCACTACTAAAGGTGATGGGGTACCATGTCTAGAGTGGGCAGAATTCTTATGCACACAACAACCCTATGGGGAGCTATGTTTGTATGAAGCTAGGAAACATTGAAGTCTGTGGGAGGTGTTATTCCTAAGACTTGATTTCTCTATGGGATCACTATAACCTACCAAAGGTGTAGCAATATTGTGGCCAAAGGTGTAGCAATATTGTGGCCAAAGGTGGATATAGTCCCATGTCGCACTGCAACCCTACATGGAGGTGTTGATTTATTACTAGAGGCTTTATCCACCAATTTGGAGGCTATGGTCTCCTACACTAACTTGTTGGAGGTGTTGTGGTACCATATCCAGAGTGTATTGTTCTTCATTACACTGCAACCCTATGAGGATGTGTTAATTGTCAATAATTAGAGGTTACAATCTCACACATGTTGATATTGATATTTTTTAGGGACATCATAACCTTTTAGAGGAGAAAATCATTATGACTAGAGGGAGATGTAGCCCTTATCACACCATGATATTTCACCCATTGTCCAATTGATTAGCAAATGGACCCTAGACACGACATTTCATGACAAGTATTATTCTTACCTTTATCATTTCCTGTGAAATATTTCGAGTAGTAAAAGTTTAAGATGCATATAGAAATTTTTGAATTTTAGAAAGTTATTAGAAATGCTAGGGTTGGTGTTACTTCTGGGGGTTATGTAACACCTATCCTTAGATTTACCTATTTTTCATATTGTGACATTTTATTTATGATTGGATGTATATGCATCCATTGAAATTATTATATTCACTACTTAGAATAATAATGGGAGTGATGTGATCATTATATACAACATTGATATTTCCTTTCTTTGGGACCCATACTAAGTCAAGTCATATGTCAGGAGGAACCTAAACATCATTATAAGGCATTTATGTTATGTGGATACTAACATTGATTACAAAAGTGCAGTTCTAGAGATCCACATTGATTTTGGTCATATGTTGGGAGTAACTCGGATGAATATTAAATAGCCATTGTGGAATCATACCCTAGGGGAAGGAATTTAGTTTGTGCATGACCTAGCCAAGATGAATTTAGTACCTTATGAGGTATTAAAGGTAGTTAATGCTTAGATTGGGAAATATTATCTCCTAATGTATGATTAGAGTTTGTAGTCCAAAGGGGCTAGGATTATATTAATAAGTGACTATCATATGACCTATGCAAATTTACCATAACCATGACTTCCTTCCAAAACTTATTTATGGTTCTAATTACCATTTTGTGCGGGATTCTATCTAGATGAGGTTGAGACTAGTCGGGAAAGAAAGATATTTGATTTTGTTGTGCTAGTGTGAAAAGGAAAGGGCCATTATTGCTAGAGAGAGCCCTAGTTTTCTATGCAAGCAAACTTGTATGTTATTGGGAAAAGGTGTGGGTTGTCACACCTGATTATTGAATAATTGTGATACATTGGCTCCGGTTGAGTAGGTAGATGAGTTGGTTGTATTGGATCCTATGGTACATTTCCAGTTGTTCTTGGATTTTTATTGAAGATCTCCATTGTTAGAAGCATTGTGGTACTATGACTAGAGTGGGTAGATTTCTTTGCACACTAGGGCCCTATAGGGAGGTGTTGTTTATGCTACAAACCTATCCACCTTACAATATTCTATGATAGTTGGAAACTATGTTGTTATTGCTTTATGAATATGTTACTCCTTCCTTGTTTTGTTTGGGTTAACCCCTAGGTGAGTATGTCTAGTCGAAATTCCCCATTGAGTTGAGGCCTTGCATAAGGACATCAATGGATTTCCTAGTTTTGCATTATTTGGGAGGAAAATACACCCTTGGAGTGTGTTTCCCCAATGCTTATTGTTTGGTATTAAAGATTGGTTTTCACTAGTGGGCTTGACTTTGTCAGAGTATTGGGAATACATAATATATGGTTAACGTGTTAATTAGTTCATGTGCTTAATATTTTCTTTATTGTAAGTGATTAACTATAATGATGTTTGAGTTTTGGTTAATTCAATAGCATTATGTTATTTGAGTGAATTTCCAAAGTAACAATCCATCTAACTTGCTCTTGTTGAATTGGGTTCTTACATATGTGCTTTAAGCATGAAGATGAAAATAGGTTGTGAATAAGAAATTTTACACAACTTCACCCTTCACCCTTCACCTTAACCTATGATTACATGTTTAAAAATGATTATTAATTTTTTAAATAATGTTAAAGAATACACATTTATAAAAAATAAAAAAAACAATAATAAAATTTACACAACTTCACCTTTCACTTTCACCTCCACCTATAACTACATGTTTAAAAATAATTATTAATTTTTTAAATAATGTTAAAAAATATGCATTTATATATAATAAAAAAATATCTCATTTGAATAAAAAAATATCTCATTTAATTTAGTATCATATATAATTTATTATCACTTATTATTAATTGATAGTCTCAACATCATGTAAATATACTTGACCTATAATTACATGTTTAAAAATGATTATTAATTTTTTAAATAATGTTAAAAATATACATTTATATATAATAATAAAAAAAATATCTCATTTGATTTAATATCTTATATGATTTATTATCACTTATTTAGTTGATAGTGAACATGTAAATCTACTTTAGTTTTTGTGTAAGCGAGTGACACGTCATGTCAAATGTCCACTATGCTTTAAAATATACATTTATACTTTAAATTTTTTTATATATTTATAAATCCATTTTTCTAGATTACAAATTTTAATTTTACTTCTTTTTTACTTTTTATTTCAATAATCCTACCAATAATTGCAAATTTCATTTTTACTTTTTCATTCTTTGCCTACTTATTTGTATATATATATAATTATATAATTATATAATTATATAATTAAAACAATAAATTCTCAAACCAAATCCCCTATAGTATGTAAATCTATAATATAAGTAATACCATGTTTAAAAGTGTAATCTATGTAATGTCTTGGCACTATTATACATTAAATTTGTAATAACATGTTTAAAATTTTAAAATTATAATCTATATAATGTTTTGGCAATATTATACATTAAATGTAATCTATCTATTATTTTGACACTATTTAGTTTTCAAACCAATTCCCCTATAATAGTATGTAAATCTATAATATGTAAATAATATCTTGTTTAAAAAAAATTTAAATTATAATCTATGTAATGTTTTGACATCCTTTATAATAGTATGGGAATCTATAAGATAAGTAATACCATGTTTAAAATTTTAAAAGTGTAATCTATGTAAAGTCTTGGCATTATTATACATTAAATTTGTAATACAATGTTAAAAAAAATTATAATTATAATTTATGTAATGTTTTGGCATTTTTATACATTAAATTTAATATTCGTTATCTTGACATTATGGATTATTTTGATACTATTTAGTTTTTATTACTGTACTTTTTTGCTTTTCTCGTACTTTGTTTTTAGCAGCGAATTATTTGTTAGCTTTTCTCATACTTTGTTTTTAAGTAGCAAATCATTTATTATTTTTTAGAGTTTTAGATACAATTGTTATTATTTACATGTAGCTATTTGATTAAGGATTATGGGAGATGAAGGTTTTAGGTATTTGAAAGTGCAAGTAAAAGAATTTTATGGTTACCTAAAATTTATAAATAATTGTAATTTTATTTGCTTTAATTGATGGGTTAAATTACAGTATCAAAATATATAAACATAGAATAATTTAGTATTCCATTATTGTTGAATGATTTCTAGTACCCTATATTCTACTATGTAAGTTTGACAATTAAGAACATCTACACATAACCTAAATTGGAAAGATCGTGTGATTATTGGACACATTTTTTTGTCTTTCGTGATATCCTAGTTGATTTTCAGTGGTCAATAAAATTAGTAGGTCAACGACTCTTTCACCTTGAAACATGTTGGCAAACTTGGATGGAAAGGCCTTTCAATTGTTTGATAGACTAGGTTAGATGGATCACTAATTATATTCTATTGATATAAAGCCCAATACTTTCTTTAGAAAATAAGACTTGAGTTAATTTAAACTATCCAAAAGAAAAAGTCAAGAATCCACTGAATTTAATTGTCTTATTTATGGGTAACATTGTATTGAGAAGATATGATTTGTGGCATCTTAGCTACAAAAGAAAGATGAGGGAACTTATCTATATTGAAAGAAAATACAAGAAATTATATATTGAGTTTAATAGTTAAATGGAGCCTTATATACTAGAGACACTCCAATATATTAGTGTATCACTATGGTACTGGCTTCAACCTTGATTGATGAAAAATATGCATTATGCAACTCATGCATCATGGATCTAGGACATGTTATATAATTTGTTTTTGAATGGATGCCCTTTTCTCTAGAGAAATTATTTAGTAGGAAATATGGGGTGCATTTGATCTAGGTGGAGTAAGTTGGAAGAGTTGATGGTTGAATCCCATTTTTGATGGAATACATAAACTGAGCTATTTCTCCTGGTCTAATTTCATAAATTTTAAATAAGTTGATGTGCCACATGACTAGTGTTAGACAAGTTCTATAACATTGGTTATTAGTAATTTGGTTGATGTTATGAATTAACCTTCTCTTTATTGCATTATTTCCCATGACTCACAACGTTCTACCTTCATGATGGTTGTGAAGTGTCTGAATAGTAAAGATATGACAGCTGGTTGTGAACGACTAGCCAATGATTTTGTTGTTATGGTGTCAATAAAAATATGTGGCAATATTGTCAATAATGCTAGAAAGATATTTAGACATTGATACTAGATATCTACAAGAAGAAACTTTCTTTGGTTAACATGCTCACTTATTTCACAACATAAGAGATTAATGTTGTAGTATAGGAGGTAGTGAAACCTCACTTACAATGTTGACCTTGACATTATCTTGATTTAGAGGGAGTCTTTGTTAGTTGGTATACCTCCATTTTAATGGGTTGCATATATTATGACCAAATGGGAAGATTTAGTATCAAATATCCTTACTACATGAACGAGACCTTGTTAGTACATGAATGCCTCTTTTTCTGACACTTATTTAGGATTAGAACAACATGTTAGTACTCAAACACAATTTTTTGACACTTATTCAAGATTGTTCAATGTCTTCTTAGGATTGTGCTATGTCCATTTTTTTTACTCTTATTTAAGATTTTGCTATGTTTAGATGAGAAACTGGCTTATTATTTTTTGTCAATGTTACACAATCTAATTTTAGTTTTCATTTGACAAGGAGGATGTGTACTTATCTTTTTGTTGTCCCAAGCTCTAAAGGACTTTGTTTGTCTTGACCACCAACATGCATGGTATATGATGTAGGTGTGTAGGTTTTTGTCTTGTTTAACATGAATACACAACATTGGTATATTATAGGGAGACCATCATCATATTATTGTTACCTATTATTTTCTTCATTGTTATTGAATTTTAGTGTCTTTTTTATTATTCCCTTAGCCTAATATGTGACAATTTTCTTTGCCTTTGTGAAGCCTATGATCAATTTTGTCATGTTTTGTTTGAGTACATAGACTTTAGATTGTTCCTATTTCATTATATATCTTAAGTCATGACTAGTTGACAAATAATGTTGAAGAGTTTGCATTTGATAGGGGGTGATGCATACTTATGTTTTGTTATCTCGAGCTTTGAAGGACTCTATGTTTGTCTTAATAGTTAACTTTTGTGATATATGATTTATGTGTTGGTTGTTGGTCTTATTTAACATGAAAAACCTTCTTCCATATATTACAAGGAACCAAACTTTATATTTCTACTACCTATACAAACACGAACTGATAAAAGAAAAGAAACACAATTACTTTCTTAAGAGGTTATCTTGGGTAAACTATATAAAATGAGAAGATCTTGATATAGAGGACGTACAATTTTGAAACTTTTCTTTTTTAAGGGGAGATCATTTTGAATAATCATACTTGTATAGGAAAAGCCTAGTTTATTACTTCCTTGGCAAGTAACGGTCCACCCAATGTACAATATTAGTAGAGTTTTCATCAAAGTCAAATATATGGTCACTGATTATAAGGTTCTTAAAGTCAAAAAGTAGGCGAGCTTCATGCTTATTGTATCCTTCAACCATATCAACTAACATCACCCCTGTTACTTTCCATGGAAATTTGAAAGGTAAACAAAGAAAATAATTATGCTCCTAAAGAAATAGTAAAACCAACGTTCTAGACCTAATATTCTTGAAAATGAAACAATTCCTAGAAATTCCTTTCACATTGCAAAATATGCAAGTAGAAGAGAAAATTATGAAAGAGAACATCAAGTCAAAATAATAGATATACAAGTATTGATCAATGTTGGAACTCCATTCATGTCAACTTATGTAAGAAAGGTGAGATGTACCTAAGGGATACATGCAAATATATTTGACTTGGTTTAACAATAAAACTCCTAATGTCAATCTAAAAATTGTTGCCATTGTTTCATAATAGACAACAACTTGCAAACTTTTATTTCTTCCAAGTACATAAGGTTGGACACTGATAATAAATGAGTCTGATTAGACTTTAAAAACATAAAGACAAATGAGTAAATGAATTTTATTGTTTAAAATCTTTTAATGTACCTATCATAATTGTTAGATTTTTAAGAAAAGTAGAAAACAATGATATCTTTTCAAAAATATGTTCACTTAATAAATATAGATCAACATTTAAAACATTTAACTAAAGCAAACTAAATATAGACAGATAGATCTGAACATGTGGAAACAAAAATTTATGAATGCAGATAATAAACAAAATGAAACTTTAACTTACCTCTAGCCAATGAAAAATGTACCTGTCACATGTAGATGTTGTCCCCTTTAATATGCTCATAAATTAGCTTATGGTCATGGATCAAACCTCAAGGATTTTGATCTTCTATGATATTAGGTGGACAATTCTTGCCAAGAAAAGGACCATAACCAAAGTTGAAGCAAACACTCAAGATAGGTTGTCCAAAACTAAGTTGTAATATGCTACAACATCAAAAAGACCTTCAAGCCAAATAAGGTATCAACAATTGGGACAAGAAGTAGAAACCCTTCAAGAGGGAAAGCACCAGTAAAAGGAGGAAGGAAGGAGCTTCAACAAACAAGGAGGAGAGGCCACTTAAGCTGACAGGTAAGAGACACCCATAAGAAATGGGCAACAAGGCCACCAAACATTCATCACATGCAGTGGCAGCCTTAGGTGAGCTCAGAAGTAGAGACACAACACTTTTAAACAACCAAGGAACAATATGTGGCTCTTTGGACAGTCAAGGGAAGAGGTCACGACAACCACAGTAGTCAAGGAGAGGTGCGACACCTCTCAACCAACAGGTAGGACAGATCTGAAACCCCCAGCCACTAGAACAAGTATCCAAAACAAAAACTCAGATCTGAAAGAGAAAATCTACAAGAGAAGTCGTACCATCACCAAGGAAGAAAAAACTGAGGTAGCCACATCAACAATAGAGATAGGAAGAATGAAGAGAGTGTATATTAATGAGAGAGGGGTATTCTCTTATTTATAGCTTAGGTGGGTAGGTTAGGGTTTTCTATTTTAACCCTATCTTTGGGATTAAGTCAAACCCTAATAAAAAATAATTAATATTTTTAATTAATAAAAATATTAATTTAAAATTCAATTAAGTCAAAGTGACTTATAAAACCCCAACACAACATTAAACAAGAAAGGAAACAAGATCAAGAAAGAGGGGAACAAAATACAAAGTCAAGGGGGGTCCTTTTCAATGGCAAGACACATCCACATAAGTCTCATAATCACTTATAAAATTTTATCATCACTGCATAAGGGGAAACATCCATGATGCGGTCATGTCCATCTTCGTGGTTGATCCTAGGTCTCATGGATCATCCCGGGAGAGAGGAAGAAGATCACACATCATCACATCTTGGTACACAACCAAGAACTACCTGGTCCAAGATGAGGGTACCCTAGAACACATCTGGGGGCCCTAAAACATATCTAGGGTCTTTCATCCACCAAGGTACAAGACCAAGGATCAACCCAAGCATTTAATCAAGGATTCCCTGGAAGGCATCCAGGGGCCCTAGAACACATCTAGGGACTTACACCATCAACCACCAAGGAACACATCCAAGGATCAATCCAAGCACCGAGCAAGGATTCCCTGGAACACATCTAGGGGCCCTAGAACATATCTTGGTCCTTGACCAAGAACCCCAACAATATATTGGGGGCCCTCACTAGGGTCTTTTTCCATGGCTCTAACTGCTTGGTCCAAAATCAAGAAACCCAAGGAGTGCACTGGGGGCCCTAGATCTCAACAAGGGTCTTAGCTATCCTCCGGAGAATGGCTCTTGCAGCTGCACTAATTTCAACACTCTCTCTCAACAAGAGAGGCATTCTCAGCAGCACCAAGCTTGTCTAGAAAGTACACATACTTTGTCAATGACAAAGACTTGGTCAAAATATCTGTTGTTTGTTCCACCGTCGGAACATACTAAATAATGAGAAGGCTCTTCTGCACTATGTCTTGAACATAGTGATATCTCATCTCAATGTGTTTTGTTTTGTCATGAAAACACGAGAATCGCGTAGATATTTACACTGCTCTGGTTATCACAATGGATTACTATGGGTTCCAACTCAGCACTGAACAAATATGAGAGTAGATTTCTGATCCACACTGCTTCTCTACTTGCAACACTTGCAACAATGTATTCTACCTCTACAGTGCTTTAGGCTATGGAGGCTTGTTTGCTGTTGGACCAGGAGATCATAATTGAACCCAAACTGAAGCAATATCTGAAAGTACTCTTCCGGTCCACTGTACTTCCCATCCAATCTGAATCTGTATATCCATGAAGCATTACACCTCCGTTGAGGTGTATCTAAGTCCATAGGCTATAGTCCCTCGAACATATCTGAGAATATGTTTCGGTTCACACATGAACTCATTGAGGGAATTCACTGCATAACATATGTCCAGTCTAGTATGTACTAGATACATCACAGACCCAATGATTTGATGATAAATGGTGGGGTCTTCTGGATCTGAGCCTGTAGCTTGATCAAGTAGCTTCTTTAAGTTAGAAATCATAGGTGTGGTCATGGACTTACATTTCAACATGCCAAATTTGTGAAGCACATCAATTGCATACTTTCTTGTGAAATAAATATCTCACCATGTTTCTACCACACCTCTAAGCCAAGAAAGTAATGCATAAGACCCAAGTCCTCCATTTCAAATTCTATTGAAAACTCCCTCTTAGTCTGAGCTATCAAATGTTCATCTTCTGTAAGGAACATATCATTCACATATATTAATAAGATAGCAAGATGATATTGTACAATATTTATATAAAGACTAGGATCTGCTATACTCTTGGTGAACCCAAGACTCTGAAGAAAATTGTCAATTCTTCCATATCGAGTTCTTGGAGCTTATTTCAATCCATACAAAGATTTCTTTAGCTTGCATACATGAGATTCTTTCCCATGGATCATGAAACCCCCAGGCTACTTGATGTAAACCTCTTTGTCAAATTCATCGTTAAGAAAAACAATCTTAACATTCATTTGGTGAAGTTTCCAACCAAAAATTGCAGCAAGAGATATAATGATTCTCATGGAAGTATACCTGGTAAGGGAGAAAAGATCTCGTCATAATCAATTCCTTCTATCTTTGAATTTATTCAACACTTCCATCTACATGTCATGGCCTAACTCACACACTGGGATTGCTCCCTCTGAGTCTCATAATATGTATGCCTCTTTGCATGTGCAAACTGGTTCCCTCTGAACCTACAAGATTCTTTGACTCTGATATGGTGTCGTATCTCTTGAAGATGTACTTGATTCTAGTACCAAGTTTAATATGAAAATTTAAGCCATGATTTTACCAGGTTATGCTTCTGTCATGTGACCTCACTATCCACTAACCAAGTCTTTTCTTTGGAAAACTACAGGATACATACAACGGATGACATGTATAACCTTATTGAGCTCCTGTACCAAGGAAAATGGCTCAAATACAATCTCAGGACTCTCGACTAAAAAAGGATATATGTTGGGTTCCCAAAATGAGGGAGAAATACCCCAACTATCAAGATAACTTGTTGGACTCTCATATAGGGGATAATAGTCCATCATACTACTGAGTTTTCAAACCTAACTTATATCAACAAGTATATGCTGAGATCACAACTTCCTTGATCATGTAACCAAAAAATAATTGAGATTCTGACAGCAAGAGAATCACAACTTTTATTGTTGTCTTTAGTAGTCACATATTTTAAATTCAATGATTAAATGAAAATGAAACACAAGTGGACTTTGAGTTTCTCCAAATTTCCACTTCAAGATATTACTCACCAATGTGAATCCTGACATCGTTGAAAGATGACAATAATTCTCTTTTTCAATAGATTCATGCATTAAGTAAAAAATATCAACACGTTGGTGGAGAAGCATGCGATGATAAAACACCATAGGCTTAAGCTCCAAAATATTCTCTGAACCTTCTTAGAGATCAACTGGCCAATAAGGATTATATCAATAGTAACAAGAATCCTCTAAATGTGATTGTAGTGCCCTGATAAAATAAATACAAATTATGTTTCAAGAAAACTAATAAATGCTCGATATGAGGTTTGTCTGTGTTGGCACATCAAAGGAGATTAAATGCAAGGGTCGTGAACTTGAGAAAGGAATATTTATTGCTCCATCACTTCTCATGAAAACACAATATGTGCACCAAGGTTCCCCACTTTGAATCTGCATGTGTCTGCTCATCCCAAAGTTAACTCACCACCATATAAATTAATGGTTGTTTAACCTAAACAATGAATAATTTTGAGGTTCCTTTAAGTCTTCTATAGGTCTGTCATAGGGACTGTTACATGGTCACTAACATGCCTATTTTTCTATTCTTTTTCTGGCAGCAAACATATATGTGCTAGCTGTTGTTTGAAGGCTGCTAACAGGTCTGATAAAATGTTGTTTTAGGACTGCCTTTTAGGGATGATTCACTTCTCTTTTGAAGCTGTTGCTTGAAAGGTTTAACTAGGAAGTTTTGTTGTCCATGGTTAGCACATTCCAACTACTTCAAAATAGAAAATACACCTCTATATATTTACACTTTAAAATGATGAAATAAAACAATGCAAACTACAAATTTTACACTTGTGTTTTTGGTCAACAAGACCCTAGAAAAACCCTATGGGGAAAACCATCATTCTAGGTTAATTTAACTTGATTTTCTTCTTGAAGGATTTCATTAGATGTTCTCAACAAAAGAAGAGAACAACACTACTTAATCAATGCTTTATGTAGGTTCATAAAACTGATGACATTGTACTCTTTAAGCAATCAACACACTTTTAAATTACTTCTCATGAAATCAACCACGATAAATTTCAAACTATCGTGTTCTTTTCAAACTAAGTAAATTTGAGTATGTTGAGGAGATGGAGGCTAGACATATTTTTCTCTTCCACGGAAGAGATATCACTTCAATTTCATGTACAAATGAGATGAGGGGATTTCAATATTTCTTTAGTGTAAAAAAAATCATCATCCATATTTAAAACATAGTCTTAAGGGAATGCTCAACTTACCTAAAAACGAATGTGTATCAAACATACCATTACTTCCTTTGAAACTCAGTTTTCTTTCTGCAATAGGTCAAGTCTGAAATCAATCTCCTTTTCACTACAAAGATCTTGCCTTAGATCTGTACTTGAATTGCCTCAATCTTAGAACATGTCGGGTTATAGAGTCTAATGATGGAGTTATATTGTAAACATGATAAAAAAAGATTATTGATGATCTACAAAAACAATCCTTTAGATGTGGATCTACGTAGGCTCAAGAGTTTTCCACTAATGAGCTCTTTTCATGCCCTATGCTCTGATTCCATGTTAGATTTTTAAGAAAAATAGAAAATAGTGATATCTTTTCAAAAATATGTTCACTTAATAAATATAGATCAACAGTTAAAACATTTAACTGAAGCAAACTAAATATAGATAGTTAGATCTGAACATGTGGAAACAAATTTTTTTGAATGTAGATAATAAACAAAATGAAACTTTAAATTACCTCTAGCCAATGAAAAATGTACATGTCACATGTAGATGTTGTCCCCTTTAATATGCTCAGAAATTAGCTTCTGGTCATGGATCAAACCTCAAGGGTTTTGATCTTCTATGATATTAGGTGGACAGTTCTTGCCAAGAAAAGGACCATAACCAGAGTTGAAGAAAACACTCAAGATAGGTTGTCCAAAACTAAGTTGTAATATGCTACAACATCAAAAATACCTTCAAGCCAAAGAAGGTATCAACAACTGGGACAACAAGTAGAAACCCTTCAAGAGGGAAAGCACCAGTAAAAGGAGGTAGCAAGGAGCTTCAACAAACAAGGAAGAGAGGCCACTTAAGCTGACATGTAAGATACACCCATAATAAAGTGGCAGTAAGGCCACCGAACCTTCAGCACATGCAATGGCATCCTTAGGTGAGCTCAGAAGTAGGGCCACAACACTTTTAAACAACGAAGGAACAATCTGTGGCTCTTTGGACAATCAAGGGAAGAGGTGACGAAATCCACAACATTCAAGGAGAGGTGCAACACTTCTCAACCAGTAGGTAAAATAGATCTAAAACCCCCAACCACTAGAACAAGTATCCAAAAACAAAAACTCAGATCTGAAAGAGAAAGTCTACAAGAGAAGTCGTACCATCACCAAGGAAGACAAAACTGAGGTAGCCACATCAACAATAGAGATAGGAAAAATGAAGAGAGTGTATATTAATGAGAGAGGGGTAGAATCTTATTTATTGCTTAGGTGGGTAGGTTAGGGTTTTCTATTTTAACCCTATCTTTAGGATCAAGTCAAACTCTAATAAAAAATTAAAAAATAATAATTAATATTTTTAATTAATAAAAATATTAATTTAAAAGTCAATTAAGTCAAAGTGACTTATAAAACCCCAAAACAACATTAAACAAGAAAGGAAACACGATCAAGCAAGAGGGGAACAAAATACAAAGTCAAGGGGGTCCTTTTCAATGGTAATACATGTCCACATAAGTCTCATAATCGCTTCTAAACTTTTATCATCACTGCATAAGGGGAAACATCCATGATGTGGTTATGTCCATTTTTTTGGGTGCTCCTAGGTCTCATGGACCATCTCAGGAGAGAGGAAGAAGATCACACATCATCACATCTTGGTACACAACCAATAACTACCTGATCCAAGACCAGGGTACCCCAAAACACATTTGGGTGCCCTAGAACATATCTAAGGTCTTTCATCCACCAAGGTACAAGACCAAGGATCAACCCAAGCGTTTAAGCAAGAATTCCCTGAAACACATCCAAGGGCCCTAGAACACATCTAGGGACTTACATCATTAACCACCAAGGAACACATCCAAGGATCAATCTAAGCACTAAGCCAGGATTCCCTGGAACACATCCAAGGGCCCTAGAAATTATCTAGGGACTTACTGTAACATCTCGCTCTTGTGCGCACTGAGCGAACTTATTCTTTGAGGACACTTGCTTGCAAGTAATCCGGGTTATTATACTATTGGTCGTTTTGATTATGATTATGAGATATTATGGATTTGATGATGTGTTATTTTATTGTATTTACATAGACAAGTGTTATTGACTGGGTTCTCCTGAGTGTGCAGGACTTTGGACATTGAAGATGCAGAGGCATCGATGAAACCCCTTGGACTCTAGATTGAGTCAGGGAGTGGACTTTTGGGTTTGAATGTTGTTGATGTGAAATATGCACATATGATTAGATATTACAATGATTGATTATTATTGTTGACATGATTCGTTCATGGATTCAGGCTCACGATAGCTTGCCGACCAGACTCACATTTGGAGTAGAGGGTTCACACACGACAATCGGATACATTGAGGGAGAGGTGTGGCAATAGCCCTGCCACAACCTACTAGCACTCTCTTCATGGCTCAAACTGTAGGTTAACGATTCCCTAGTTCGAGAATACCCACGATACAGCAAGGGAAGACTATGACAGTCGATCACGATGATTCTAAGGGGCACGCAATAAGGCAGGGGCATTATTTATTAGAGGCCCTTAGTCTCCCACAAGATCACCAAGATGAGTATTGACTCCAGGGATTTGACATCTACCAAACTCATTCAAGAGGCGAGTGGCACCCTTGGAGCACATAGTGCATCTTCAAGGGAATGTCGCGCAAAGAAAACAGAAAGAGGCGAGTGGCACCCTTGGAGCACGTAGTGCATCCTTAAGGGCAGGTCGGGTTTTTCACTGATAAGTTAATAAACCTAGTGCCTAGAAAACTATGCCTCCTTAGGACCTGATTGGCCTTAAAATAGATGATGGTATGAGTAAAAAAATTTAATAACTAAAAGTTCCCTTAAAAATTGTCGCCCGACCTAGTGAAAATTAAAACCTAGGTCTAAGTAGAACATGTGGTCAAAAAAATAAAAAAAATAATTAAACATGTAACAAGAAGGGGGGTAAGAAATTCAAACTTAATTATTAAAGTAAACAAATTTAAAATGGAGGATTAAATTTATTAAAAGGGTAAATGGTTGTTTTATCTACACTTGCTAAATTGATTTTTTTAGTTAAAAGAGAAAAAGGGGGAAACTTAAAAGAAAAAGGGAAACTTAAAGAAAAAGTTGAATGTCTAAATTGGTAAGGAATCTTGCCTTTGGAACTTTCTATTTATGAAATCAACTAGGAATTAAGTAAGGCATAAGTCATTTAAGAATTGTAAGAGAATTTTGGGACACCGAGGAGCATTTTTAGGAATGCTTTTAGGTGGATGAGGGAAATAGGAATAATTAATTAATTAATAAAATTTATTTTCTGGTGCATCTAGGGGATCGAGCGACGTGTACGGGGGAGTTTTTTCAAAATTAATTAAACAAAAAAATAATCTAATGAGGGTTTTGGGAGACCAATGACTAAGAAAACTCTATAAAAAGGATGGCAGAGGAAGAGTGTGGATCCTCATTTGGTTTGCGTAACGTTACGCTGATGAAATTTCATCTTGAATGAACTTTCTCTTGTGGGAGTTTGGATACCCAGCTCAGGTAACGAGTGGTAGATCGACCTTGCAAGGCGAGATGGGTGCTAGCATTATCTGGTATTGTGTGCGTGGCCCCTTTGCGGCTCGGGGGGATCAGGGGGAAGAAGAGTACCCCTAGCGTTGGTTGGGAGGTACCGGTGAGGTCACATCAGTTGGCAAGCGTGAGCTGGATGGAGCACGCATGGGACAACGACTTCGAAGCATTCCATGTGTCTAAGATACGCCTGTTAAAGTTGTTACTTGTAATGAATCTTAATTTACACTTGTTTATTTTACTGTACTCGGATGACGACTTCATTCCCATGAGCTTTACTTGCATGTATTGTTGGAAAATGTTTAACAAGTATCATATGCTTGTCATTGATGGCAAGTACAACAATGAAGATGGCATGGGTGCAGGAAGAATGGACAAAGGATTGTTGGCATGTTTTACAGGCAGCATAGACTTGTCATTGATGGCAAG
>ML802422.1:56910-82221 GCA_009831015.1 Picea engelmannii
TGACTGATGTTGAATATGCCATTGTTTATTCCCCTGCATTATTGTGATCATCATTTAGCGTTTCAGCAAAGAGTTTAAAAGAAGCATAATTGTTTAAGCACGGTAACAACTGATTCACCCCCCCCTCTCAGTTGTCCAACATGTATTTCTATGATAATTGTAATTCCCTTGTCGCTTGATTCGTTCAGTAAGAACCCTTTATATCCACAATATCCTTTATTTTTGAGTTACTATCTTTTGCACGTGGCTAAGAATGAGCCCCATACTCAACCTTGTCTATGCTCTTGTATCTCCCGCCTGTGTTTTCTTTATTCTTTGATTGCGCTTTTATTTCATGTTTTACTTCTCCATGAAGAAGATCTGGATGCAGATTTGTGTTTTTATCCTCTATTCCATGATCTTTTAAGTTATTATTCTGTGTCTGAGCAGTCGGCGAGGAGCCGAATCGACTGTCTTCACTCCGGTGTTTAATACTGAGATTCAAATTCCCTTCTTTCCTGTGCATGGATAATAACTGTTGGATCCTTTCTCTGCCCCACGACGAATTCTCTCCTGAGCGTTTTCTCTCCTTAACCTATGCGTTTATTTTTTACCTTACTCTGCGAAGATTGCAGTGGATAGCCCAGCAAATTCACTGCTAGGTGTAGCGAAACTACCCTTCAAGGCTCAGAGTTATTTCTCTCTACGTGTTTTTTTTAATTTCTCCCAGTGAATAACATTAATACCTATGCATTTTGCTCCATAATTTGCACAGGTATCTCTGCGTTTTTTAATGATTCGTCTCTGAATGATTAATCTTTATGTTTTCTTTGTGAATGATTATCTCTGCATTTTCTTATGATAAATCCCAACGTTTGAATGGTAAAATCTCTGTGTTTTTTTTAATGATGATTTCCAATGTTTTGGAATGGTAAATATCTGCGTTTTTTTTAATGATAATTCCCAGCGTTTTGAATGGTAAAATATCTGCGTTTTTTTTAATGATAATTCCCAGCGTTTTGAATGGTAAAATCTCTGCGTTTTTTTTTAATAATGATTTCCAGTGTTTTGGAATGGTAAATATCAGCGTTTTTTTTTAATGATAATTCCCAGCGTTTTGAATGGTAAAATCTCTATGTTTTTTTATAATTCCCAACATTTTGGAATGATAAAATTTCTGTGTTTTTTTTTAAAGCGAATCTATACATATCTATGAATATGAATTTTTATGATCTATTTATATGCTCTAAACACAACGAATCTAGATAGTGAATTTGCCAGGAAGAGATGTAATTTTCATAGAGTTTTAAATTCCCTTTTAAAGGTAACTACACAACGAATTTGCCTGACAGAGATGTAATTTTTATAGAGTTTTAAATCCCCTTTTAAATGTAACTACACAACAAATTTTCCTGGTAGAGATGGAATTTTTATAGAGTTTAAATTCTCTTTTGAAATGTAATTACATAGCAAATTACATGGTGATTTTCCTAGCACAGGTAGTGCCTCTGGGCGTTTTTACACAACATTCTGGTTATGGATTTTATTGTTCCTTAGTTATGGATCTTTGTTGTTAATTACACAACGATATCATACATTTAATAGACAACAATAGCGTAGATTTAATAGACAACAATATCATGTATTTAATAAACAACGATATCATACATTTAATAGACATCAATATCATATATTTGATAGACAACATTAACATATATTTAATAGACAACAATATCATATATTTAATAGACAACAATAACGTATATTTAATAGACAACAATATCATGTATTTAATAGATAGTGATATAACACATTTAATAGGCAACAATATCATATATTGATTGACATCATTATCATATATTTAATAGACAACGATATCATGCATTTAATAGACAACAATATAAATGCTAGACAACCATTATTAATAGATAGCAATAATAATGTCAGACAACGATATCATTGTTGATACCAAAAAGGGAATTAAAGGAGTTTATAGATTACAAGGTAATGTGATAAATTAAATGGAGTATTTATATACATGACTGTTATAGATTTCTATTAATGTGGTTTAATAATGATAAGGCATTTTAGGGTCATGCATTTTCCATGTTTCTCATTATCTTATGCATAAGAGTGTGGATATGTCGATTATCATAATATAAGGCATGTATGTTTGGGAAGGGTAATGATAGGGTTGAAACATTTAACATAGGCTTATACAAGGAATTATATGTTAGTGAATGAAAATTGTAGTGAGACTTTTGTTAATAAAATCTTAATTAATTAATAAATGACTTGAAAAACAAGAGAGAGGATTTTAATTGGTACATGTTATTGTAGAATGATTTCTCGATGGAATATTTCATAGATGGCTAATCACGTCCTTTAATTGATGTATGTTTGCAATAGAATTTGTTGCGCCAGGAATTTAATGTGATGTATGATTGTTATAGTAGTCATATTTCCCTTGCGTCTTGTTGACTTGTCAATTGGATGCTTGGGTTTAGTCTTCATGTATTTTTTACAGTTAATTCGGTCTCCTAGCGCATTGGATTTTTCTTGGGTTATTGGTCTAGATATGTTATGTTACACCTTGGTTACTGTCACATATACCGCTTGTGATGGCCTGATTCCTGATGAGGGGATCATTGCGCGCCCTGATTGATAGATGTGAATGATAACATATCTAGAGTCATGTGCTTCCCGACGGGGGCGTAATGTTTGTTGTAGTTGATGTTGGTACTTGTGTTGTAACACTTGTTGGTGCTTGTTCCTCGCTTGCTGTGAAGGTTCAAGTTACCTATGTCACTTGATGTTGGTTGCCTCTAGTTGATCTTGATGATTGCCCTTAGCTTAGTTGTTTATTTGTCTAATTGGTTTTCACATGTTGCACCCAGTCGCACGATGTGCTAGTATGCTAGGTCATTGTTGTCTGTTGCCTGATCTGTGTGGGTTGTGTTCGTCGTCAAGTTGTGTTGATTAATTTTTATCGTCGTTGCCTTCCTTCTTAAAACGAAAAAAAAAAAAAAATTTGCACTTGCTTTTCGTCGCATGTAGTCATAATAACAGGGGATGTCATATATAGTATCAGAGGGGGTTCGACCCGCGACTTGGGATCACTACAGCTTTCGTTGGTTATATATTTGATTGTAATGTTGCTAATTAAACTAATTTGTATTTGTGCAGTTAATCATGGTTAGAGGATGCCACGGAGGAAGACGACGGGGTGCTAGGGGAGGAGGCGTGACACCTCCAATAGCATCCATGCCCGAGGGGTCTAACCCCCAGGGAGAAGAACATGTTTTTGGGAAAGAAGAGATAGTTGTGGGTGAGGTGGTTGGGTTTATGAGGTCCTTTCAGCGGATGTTTGAGGCACTGATTATCCATTTGGATAGAGATGAGGCCAGGTTGTCGACACCCCCTGAGGGTCCACAATGTGCTTCGGTCGATACTGGTAGTATTCACCGCGAACTCAAGAAGGTCAAATTTCCCGATTTCTTTGGTGCCCCGGACAGTGTAGCCGCCGAAGCATGGTTGAAGAATATGGTGATGTGCTTTGCACTTCGCGACTATACCTCCAACATGAAGGTCTACATGGTGGTCTTTCAACTGAAGGGAGCACTCTTATATGGTGGAAGACACTCCTGTCGCAGTTGAACATGGCCATCAAAGACGTGTCATGGGAATTGTTCGAGGAACGATTCCGAGAAAGGTATCTATCAAAGGAATTCATTGAGCATCAACTCAACGAGTTCAACGCCTTGAGACAGGGAGGTCGTACGGTGCTCGATTACGAGGCCCGTTTTATGGAGCTTCTTCAATATGCTCCGCACTTGAATACTGAGAAACTTAAGTTCAATAGGTTCATGTTTGTTCTTAATGTCAACATTCATGCAAAGGTTAGGATTTTGATGCCTCAAACCTTGCATGATGTTTTCCATGAGGCCCTCATAGCAGAGGAGGAGCTTATCAGCGGGGGTTAGAGTAGGACTCCAGTGAGACCTGTGGGGCAGGTGTCATCTGGTGCGCAGTAGCATCAGACACCAACTAGACTTTCACCAGGATATTGTGGCTCCTAGAGAGGATACACTTTCACTACACCTCGACGACCAGTGCCTTAGTAGTGGACTCCTTATCGAGGACCACATCGCCAACAACAACATCAAACGCAACTGCAACAATTTAGGCATGTTAGGCATAATAGACCAGGATTCCAGGTTGGTGGGCCTTCATCTTCTACTTCAGGTACCAGGAGTACTGGACTAAAGAAAGGGTGTTGGACATGTGGGGAGCCACATTACCAGCATGACTGCCTAGTGGAGAGGACCAGATCATCTGGATCAGCTAAACCCACTATCGTGGGGGATTTGGGCAAGGACCATCGAATTCATGAAGCGATGAATAACTGCCAAGCAGAGCACCAGTCGACCGTGCTCAAGACGTCGGGTACTGTCATTGACCAGAACCTTGGTATTTTGATAGATCCAAGTGCTACAAAGATTTTCATTTCTGGTGCAACACTCAAAAGAATTAAGGTAAAGGCAGTCAAATAGGACGAGTTTAGCTTTGTAGAAATGGATTCAGGAGCCAAACAAAAGGTTGGTGGGAAGGCTACGGGATGTAGCCTTAACTTGGGAAAGTTTTTCACTAGGGCCAACCTGTACGTCATGATCTTAGGATCTTATGACGTCGTGATCGATATGGATTGGTTGGAATTTCATGAGGAAATACTCAACTATAAGACGAAACAGTTGATCTTGGTCGATGATGAGGGACAGAGACGCGTGATTGTAGGTCAGAACTAGGGAGTTTCCCTGAGGCTTATCTCTTCCTTGTAGCTACAGAAGAGCATGTGCAAGGGATGTAAGATTTATGTGATCCTTGCATTAAATAAGAAAGGAGTAGCGAAAGGTCTATAGCACCTTCTAGTGGTGAGAGAGTTTGCAGACATCTTCCATGAGGAGTTACCTGGGATGTCGTCGGAGAGGGAGTTGGAATTTACCATCGACCTAAAACCAGGAACTGAACCGATAACAAGAACGCCTTATTGGATGTCGACCCTGGAGTTACAGGAGTTGAGAATGCAATTGAAGGAGTTGTTGGACCTGGGACTTATATGTCTAAGTGTGTCACCATGGGGTGTGTCTATTATTTTCATACGGAAGAAGGATGGTTTGTGGAGACTCTGAATTGACTATCGTCAATTGAACAAGGCAACGATCAAGAATCAATATCTGTTGCCAAGGATTGATGATTTGTTTGATTAGATGAAGGGTGTGATGGTGTTTTCGAAAATCTACTTGAGATCAGGGTATAACCAATTATGGAGCAAGGAGGACGACGTCCCTAAGACCGCCTTTAAGACGAGGTTTGGACATTACGAGTTTACTTTTTTACCTTTTGGACTGACAAATGCCCCTGGGGTATTTATGAGTTTGATGAAGGGGGTGTTCCGCGAATACTTGGACAAGTTCGTCTAAGTATTTATTGACGATATTTTGATTTACTCTCGGATGATGGAGAAGAATGAAGAGCACTTGCGCTTAGTACTATAGTGTCTACAAGAGAATAAATTGTCTAAATGATCGTTTTATCAATCGAAGATTCACTACTTAGGGCATGTCATCTACGACGAAGGTATCATTGTGGATCCAAAAAAGGTTGAGGCTATTGTGGAATGGTGTGCCGATGAATGTCCCAGAAGTGTGTAGCTTCATGGGTTTAGCATGATACTATCGATGGTTTTTTAGGGTTTTTCGAAGATAACAAATCCGATTACGGAATTTCAAAAGAAGAACAAGAAGCTTGTTTGGACGGAGAAATGCGCGGAGGCATTTCGGAGGCTCAAGGAGCTGTTGAAAACAACACCAATACTAAAGGTCCCTGACATGGACGTAGACTTCTTGGTATGCACTGACGCATCCAAGGAAGGCTTAGGCGAAGTATTGATTCATGACGGTCGATTGATCGCTTACATCTCGAGAAAGTTGAGACGACATGAGGAGAACAATGCAACGCATGATTTGGAGTTGTTAGCCCTTTTTTATGCCTTGAGAGTTTGGAGACACTACCTTATTGGAGAAAATTCGAACTAAAAATGAACCACTGTGGACTACAACACATCTTTACACAAAGCGACTTGAATGCGCGACAAGGGCGTTGGTCAGAATTTCTTAGTGAGTACGATTTCGAGATTACTTGCATAAAAGGAATAGTGAACAAAGTGGTGGATGCGTTGAGTCAGAGACCACACATCTTTTTGGTGATGCCTCTTCAGACGAATCTATGTGAAAATATTCTAACTTTACAGCGTGACGATGACTGGTACAAAGAGGTCAAGGATTTTATCAGACAAAACACAATGATGGTATCAAAATTTGAAGGATTTACTATGGACAATGACGGATTATTTAGATTTAAAAGTTGAATTTACGTATCGCCCAACAACAAGTTGAGGAGTTTGATCCTAAACGAGGCTAACAGAGAAGTGTACATGGCTCACTCAGGAGTCATGAAGACGAGGGCATATCTTAAACCCTTATTCTTCTAGAAAGGAATGAAGGTAGACATAGTCAACTACGTAGCAAGATGTCTAGAATTTCAGCAGGTGAAATTTGAACATAGACATACGGCAGGATTAGTACAGTCACATGATATTCCTGAATCAAAATGGGAGGTCATTTTGATGGATTTCATTGTTGGATTGCCACTGACGGCAAGGAGACACGACTCGATTTTTATGGTAGTCGACACTTTGACGAAGAGTGCTCATTTTATTCCTGTGCATAGGACATATCAGGCACCTGACATAGCTAGAGTTTTCATCAGCAAGATTGTGAGGCTGCATGGCATGCCTAAGAGGATTATATCCAATCGAGGATCGATGTTTACTGGAAGATTTTGGAATAGTTTCCAAGAGGCCTTGGGAACCCAACTTAACTTTAGTACCGTGTATCACCTAGAGACAGACAAGCAGACCAAACGAACAAACCAAATCTTGGACGATATGTTGCGTATGTACGTTATGGAACAACAAAAGCGTTGGGAAGATTTCTTTCCATTGGTAGAGTTTACGTACAACAACAGTTATCAAAGCACCATTAAGATGGTGCCTTTCGACTTTATTTACGGGTGACCATGTCAGACGCCTTTGAGTTGGGATTGACTTGAGGATAGGGTCCTGGTGGGACTGAAAGCGATCCAAGAAATGGAAGATCAAATTCAAACAACAAGACAAAGGATCAAGGAAACACAAGATTGATAGAAGAGTTATGTCGATGTGCATCGTGTCGACCATAGTTACGAAGTTGCCAATCGAGTCTTCTTCCGGGTGAAAGCGCATAAGAGTTTGATCAAGTTTGAAAAGGGTGCTAAACTCTCTCCTAGTATCGTGGGACCTTTCGAGATTATGGAAAGGAAGGGGCCTGTGGACTATCAACTAGCCTTGCCTGATTCTTTGAGGCGTATGCACGATGTTTTTCACGTATCTATTTTGAGACATTATATTAGTGATCCTACACATGTTATTGACATGAGTTCCTTGCAAGTATTTGACGAGGGTGTGCTCATGGCGGAGCCAATCCACATCCTAGACCATCACATTTGACAACTACGACGTTGAACAGTAGATCAAGTCAAGGGCTAATGGGACAACTATAGTCCGCACTCGGCGACCTGGGAGGACGCATATGATATGCGCCAACAATTTCCATTTTTATTTGATATATAGACTTATGATACTGCGATACACTTTATTTTGGCACTTATATGTTGTGAAACTTCGGGATGAAATTTAAACCAAGAGGGGGTGTATGTAACATCTCTCTCTTACGCGCACTAAGCGAACTTATTATTTGAGGACACTTGCTTGCAAGTGATCTGGGTTATTATACTATTGGTTGTTTTGATTATGATTATGAGATATTGTGGATTTGATGATATGTTATTTTGTTGTATTTACATAGACAAGTGTTATTAACTGGGTTCTCCTGAGTGTGTAGGACTTTGGACATTGAGGATGCAGAGGCATCGTTGAAACCCCTTAGACTCTTGATTGAGTCAGGAAGTGGACTATTGGATTTGAATTTTGTTGATGTAATATATGTACATATGATTATATATTACGATGATTGATTATTATTGCTGACATGATTCATTGACAGATGCAGGATGACGATAGCTTGTCGACCAGACTCACATTTGGAGTAGAGGGGTCATGCATGAAAACCATAGACATTGAGGGTGAGGTATGGAAGCAACCCTGCCATAGCCTACTGACACTTTCGTCATGGCTCGAACTGTAGGTTAACGATTACCTAGTTTGAGAAGACCCACGATGTTGTGAGGGTAGACTATGACAGTCGCTCAAGATGATTCTAAGGGGTGCACAATAAGGCATGGACCTTATTCCTTAGAGGCCCTTAGTCTCCCACAAGATCACCTGGCGGAGTATTGACTCTAGGGATTTGACGTCTACCAAATTCAGTCAAGAGGCGAGTGGCACCCTTGGAGCACGTAGTGCGTCTTGAAGGGCACGTCGTGCAAAGAAAATGGAAAGAGGCAAGTGGCACCCTTGGAGCACGTAGTGCATCCTGAAGGGAACGTTGCGATTTTCACTGATAAGTTAATAAACCTAGTGCCTAGAAAACTATGCCTCCTTAGGACCTGGTCGACCTTAAAATAGATGATGGTATGCGTAAAAAAATTTAATAACTAAAATTTCCCTTAAAAATTGTCGCCCAACCTAGTGAAAATTAAAACCTAGGTCTAAGTAGAATATGTGGTCCAAAAAAAAATTAATAATAATTAAACATGTAAAAAGAAGGGGGGTAAGAAATTCAAACTTAATTATTAAAGTAAACAAATTTAAAATGGAGAATTAAATTTATTAAAAGGGTAAATGGTTGTTTTATCTACACTTGCTAAATTAATTTTTTTAGTTAAAAAGAAACAAGGGGAAACTTAAAAGAAAAAGGAAACTTAAAGAAAAAGGGAAACTTAAAGAAAAGGGCAAGCTTAAAAAAAAAGTTGAATGTATAACTTAGTAAGGAATCTTGCCTTTGAAACTTTCTATTTATGAACTCAACTAGGAATTAAGTAAGGTGTAAGTCATTTAAGAATTGTAAGGGGATTTTGGGACACCGAGGAGAGTTTTTAGGAATGCTTTTAGGTGGATGAGGGAAATAGGAATATTCATTTAATTAATAAAATTGATTTTCTGGTGCAACTAGGGGATCGGGTGACATGTGTACAAGGGAGGTTTTTCAAAATTAATTAAATAAAAAAAGAATCTAATGAGGCTTTTGGGAAACTAATGACTAAGAAAACTCTATAAAAAGGATGGTGGAGGAAGAGTGTGGATCCTCATTTGTCTTGTGCAACGTTACACTGCTGAAATTTCATCTTGACTGAACTTTATCTTGTGGGAGTTGGGATAACCAGCTCGGGTAACGAGTGGTAGCTCGACCTTGCAAGGCGAGTTGGGTGCTAGCATTCTCTAGTATTTTATGCGTGGCCCCTTTGCGGCTTGGGTGGCTCAAGGGGAAGAATACTAACCCTAGAGTTAGCTTGGAGGTATCGGTGAGGTCACATCGGTTGGCAAGCAGGAGTTGGATGGAGTGCACGCGGGACAACGACTTCAAAGAATTTTCATTTGGCTAAGGTACGCCTGTTAAATTTGTTACTTGCAATAAATCTTAATTTACACTTGTTTATTTTACTGTACTCGGATGATGACTTCATTTCCATGAATTTTCCTTGCATGTAGTTCTACGATAATTTGAATCCCCTTGTCGCTTGATTTGTTCAGTAAGAACCCTTTCTATCCACAATATCCTTTATTTCTAAGTTATTGTCTTTTGTGCATGGTTAAGAAGGAGCCTCAAACTCAACCTTGTCTAAGCTCTTATATCTCCTGCCTACATTTTCTTTATTCTTTGATTGCGCTTTTATTTCATTATTTACTTCTCCACGGAGAAGATCTGGATGCAGATTTGTGTTTTTATCCTCTGTTTCGTGATCCTTTAAGCTATTAGTGTTGAAATAATGTAACTGCGAAGAGTATTCCAATTATTATTAATGTATTATTCATTAGATCAATCCCCTTTTGCGGATTGATCATGTTGGGTATTGTAAATGACCAAATCCCCTTTTGCGGATTGGTCAAACCCTCATTGTAATAGGCATAATGAGAAGTCAGCCCAGAATATATTTAAGGTGGTTATAACCACCCAGAATAAGAAGTCGGCCCTGCCAGTGAAAAGACACCTCAGTCCACACGTGCTAGATTGTATAAATAAAGAGGCTAGTGCCTCATTTGGACACACACTCACTTGTTCATCAAAGAACAAGTTCGGAGCTGCAGTTGGAGAAGAAGGAAGAGAGAGAGAGGCGCATTCTTGGGAGAGGATTTTTTTTATTTGTTTGAGTTATCTCTTGGCATTGTATTGGCTATCTATATTAAGGAAGTTTTTGCTAGCTTTTCTCCCCCATGAGGGTTTTCTAGGATAAATGATGTGTCTCTTGTGATTGTGTATTTCTCAGTGATCTTATCTATGCTATGGTTATCTAGTGAATTGAAAATAAACTTAATAATAGCTTAAACCTTAACATGGTTTTAGAGCTAAGTTGAAGAGAGCATCTTTCACAAGAAAAAGAGAAAAACGTCATTGTTGTCGTACATGAAAATTAGGGATTTTTATTGAAGAAGAATTTCAACCCCAAAACCATCTAGAAAAGTGCGCCCTTCCTCAAGGATCACTTTGGCATCCTTAACACAAATTTTCAGTGGCTAGATCTCCCGAAAAGTGAAACCCTAGTTTTCACAAAGTACCATAAGTACTAGAAAACCAGAGTACCAAAAGTACCAGAAGTACCAGAAAACTAGAAGCACCAGTCCAGAAATCCGCTGATCAAGTTTGAAGGGGTAAAAGTTGGATTTTATGAAATCTAACCACACCACTCTACTCGCCTCAGCCAATCACACCTCCTGGTAAGTTCAGAATTCAATTTTAAGCATTTTCATTTTTTGGTCATTTTCCTAGCTCCGGGTAAAAGACGTCTGCAAGCAGTAAGCTTGTTGACAAGCTAGAAGGTGTGGAAAACTCATGTGCCTGGAAGTATAGGATTGGAATCATTCTTGAAGAGAATTACCTAGCAAGATTCATCAAAGAAGAAGTACCAGAACTCAACGATGCTGCAGATAAAATAAAGCTCCAAAAGGACACGATCAGGGCTAAAAGAATCATTGCAGATTCTATCAAAGATCACTTGATTTCTCAAGTGTCTTTAAAGAAGGATCCAAAAGAAATGTTTGATGCCCTAACCAGATTAAATGAAGGAAAGAACATAAACCAGAATATGAATCTAAGAACTCAACTCAAGAATACAAGGATGCAGAAAGGAGAAGCGATCTAGGAATATTTCTCGAGAATATCTCAATTCAAAGAACAGATAGAAGCTTTTGGAGATACTATATATGAAGACGAAATCATAATGACGACTCTTGATGGTCTCACAATACCTTGGGATGCATTCATCCAAACAATTTNGTGCCAGAAAAGAGAAACTAAATTTTGACGATCTTTGGGAAGAACGTATTCAAGAAGAATCGAGAGTAGCTAACCGAGAAGCCTTACTATCTAGAGATGAAGATCAAGCCCTAGCTACTCTCACTAAAGGAGGAAGAAGTAAGTCTCACTTCCAGAAGGAAACTCATAACGAGTCTCACCCCCAAAACAAGTTCATACATAAAGAATCTCAACCTAAGAGATTCCAGAAAAAAGGACAAAGAAAAGAAAGAGAATTCTCATTTTACCAATGCTACCATTGTGACAAGATAGGACATATTGCAAGACATTGTCCAAATAGATGATAAGAATACAAGAGGAAAAATAAGAGGCACCATGCCGATGAAATTGAAGATGAAGAACCACCCGCAAAGATGATAAGAGAATGAATTGAAGACTATGTCTTAATCTCAGCCCTGTCAGGATCAATATCACCTAGAGAGGACACTTGGCTCATTGATAGTGGTGCTTCCAAGCACATGACAGGTCAAAGAGATATTCTCTCTTTCCTTTCAGAAAATAAGTTTTCTCATAAAGTTACACTTGGAGATGATTATCAATACCCTATCAAGGGAGTGGGAGAATCAAACTACAAGCTTAATTTAGGGACTCCAATGAAGATGAAGGATGTACTCTATGTACCAGGGTTGACAAAGAACCTACTCTCCATATCAGCTTTAGAAAAGAAAGGCTTCGGAGTTTCCTTTATAGATGGAGAAGTTCTTATGTGGGCTAAAGGAAAAACCATGAAAGAAGAAATCGTCATTGGAAAAGAAGAAGGTGGCTTGTATAAGCTAAAGGGTCACTTAGAAGCAGCCATGACCCATGCCATTGAGAATCCATGTGAACTTTGTAATAGAATATTAGCCCACATCAACTACAAGGCATTACCATATGTATGCAAGGCAGTGACAGGTCTACCAGAGTTAAAGGTTGACTATGAAGGTGTATGCAATGGATGTGCACAAGGGAAGAACATCAAGAACCCTTTTTCGAAGAGAGACAGTAAAGCAGAAGGAGTCTTAGAACTCATTCACTCAGACGTGTGTGGACCAATGCCATCATCCTCCATCAGTGGGTATGTATACTATGTATCCTTTATTGATGATTATTCTCGTAAAACCTGGGTTTACTTTTTGAAATCAAAAGATGAAGTGTTCAGTAAATTCAAGGAATTCAAAGCCTTGATAGAGAATCTTTCTGAAAGAAAGATCAAGATACTCAGGTCAGATAATGGAGGAGAATACACCTCAAAAGAGTTTGTAAACTATTGCAAATATGTCGGGATCAAGAAGGAGCTCACCACTCCCTACAATCCTCAACAAAATGGTGTAGCAGAAAGAAAGAATAGAACGATAATGGAAGCAATGAAGACCATGATCCATGATCAAGATCTTCCAATGTGCTTATGGGAAGAAGTAGCAAAAACAACAATATATGTACAAAACCGATTGTTCCATAGTGCACTTGGGTTCAAGACCCCGGAAGAAATGTTCTCTGGAAAGAATCTAGAAGTAAGCCATCTCAAAATATTTGGCTGCCTAGTATTTGTACATATTCCAAAAGAGAAGAGAAACAAGTTGGACCCTTCAGGAAAGAAGGGAATATTTGTTGGATAATGTGAGGTCTCCAAGGCCTTCAGGGTTTATATACCAGGTCACCATCATATTGAGATCAACAAGGATGTGACCTTTGATGAAGATGAAACACTCAAGAAATCAAGAATATGCCATCTTAAAGAAGTATATGAAGAGGAACCTATAGCTCCCAGAGTTGCAGAATCAGTGAAGGAGGTTCCCAAAGTTGCAGAACCAGTGAGGGAACTCATAGCTTCCCTGATGAGGAAATTCTAGAATATCATGACAAAGTAGAATTTCAAGAACCTACTCAAATGATGATCTCCCATAAGAGAAAGCCTGCTTGAGCTAGGGAGCTTATTTAATATGGAGAGAAGTACAATGTTCCCAAAGGAACCACGAGACAAGTAAAGAGACCTAAGCCATTCTCCAGTTATATGGATTTGATGTGTGATCTCTTAGAGAAGGAACCTTCCTACTTTGAAGAAGCCATTCAGAAGAAAGAATGAGCAGATGCCATGACAGAAGAATACCAATCCATAATTAAGAATGATCTATGGGAAATAGTTCCCAGACTGAAGAGAAAGGATGCGGTATCCTACAAATGGATTTTCAAAATAAAACATGTTGTTGATGGAAGTATTGAGAAGTATAAAGCAAGGTTTGTAGCTTGTGGTTTTTCCCAAAAGGAAGGCATTGACTATGAAGAGACATTTTCTCCTGTATACAGATACACTTCGATCAGAACCATCATAGTCCTTACAGCTAAGATGAAGTGGAAGTTACTTCAAATGGACGTAAAGACAACTTTCATAAATGGTGTCATCGAAGAATAAGTGTATATAGAACAATCTCAAGGATTTGAAGTTGAAGACATGAAGACTCATGTCTGTAAGTTGAAGAAGGCTATGTACGGGTTGAAGCAAGGTCCTAGTGCCTGGTATGGAGGGATACATAGTTTTATGATGAGATTGGGCTTTACCAAGAGTAAACATGATTCTAACCTCTACTTCAAGGTTATGAATGATGAGCCAGTGATATTTATATTGTATGTGGATGACTTATTCTTAACTGGAGAAGAAAATCTCATCACCCAATGTAAGAAGAAGCTCGCTGCAGAATTTGAGATGAAATACCTTGGCCTAATGCATTATTTCTTAGGTCTTGAGGTATGCCAGAGCCCAAAGAGAATATTTTTTAACCAAGGGAAGTATGCAGTTGAAATCCTGAAGAGATTTGATATGTTGGAGTGCAAGTCCATGAATACACCCATGAAAATGAAGCTGAAGCTTCTGGTTGACACTTCATCATAATTAATTGATGCCACGTTGTATAGAAAGATCATTGGATTGCTGATGTATCTGACGAACACCAGACCAAATATTTTTTTTTCTATGAACACTTTGAGTCAATTTCTGGTAGAACCCAGACATGTTCACCTAGTTGCTGCAAAACATGTGATGAGGTACCTTAAGGGTACATTAGATTGTGGTCTCAAATATGATGGAGATCAGGACTTCAGACTAAATGGGTACACTGATTCAGATTGGGATGGAAGTGTCTTTGACAGGAAGAGCACTTTAGGATGTTGTTTTAGTTTGGGATCAACCATGATCTCATGGCAGAGTAGAAAGCAATCAAGCATTTCTCTCAGTACAACGGAAGAAGAATACATTGATGCGTGTTCTTCCAGTTGTAAAGCCATATGGCTTCGTAAGTTGTTGGCTGGTCTATTTGACCTAGATATGGAAGCAACCACGATCCTATGTGATAACTAGAGCTGTATAAAGATGACAGAGAACCATGTGTTCAATGACAAGTCAAAACACATAGAGATCTTATATCATTACATACGCGACATGGTGCAAAGAGGAGCCATAAAGCTCCAATATGTGAGCACGGATGAATAGGTTGTTGATGTGTTGACCAAACCTCTATCTCGTGTAAAGTTTGATCACTTTTGAGATAAGCTTGGTATAGTCTGAAAGGACCTCCCTCGAAAGGGTGAGTAGTGTTGTGATTCCAACTTAATTGTTTTGTGGTGTTTCCAACTTAATTGTTGTGTTGTGATTCCAGCTTAATTGTTGTGTGGTGTTTCCAGCTTAATTGTTGTGTTGTGATTCTATATTAATTGTTGTGTGGTGTTGCCAGCTTAATTGTTGTGTTGTGATTCCATCTTAATTGTTGTGTGGTGTTGTCATCTTAATTGTTGTGTTGTGATTCCATCTTAATTGTTGTGTCGTGTTGCCAGCTTAATTGCTATGTTGTGATTCCAGCTTAATTGTTGTGATGATGTGCCAGCTTAAATGTTGTGATGATGTGCCAACCTCGTGCTGTGATGATGTGTCGGCCTTGTGTTGTGATGATGATGTATTAGTTTCATACTAATCCATGTTGATGTAGATGATGATATCATTCTAGCTCTCCATTGTGAATGACGATGTGGATGATGAGAAAAAACTTTCGATGGTTTATAGATACACCAGTCAGTGTTCCAAGATGGTGTTGATGATGTTGTCCTCTCTCTCGCCTGATGCTGATGTAGAATACCCTTCTTGTTAAGGGGGAGTGTTGAAATAATGTAACTCCAAAGAGCATTCTAATTATTATTGATGTATTATTCATTAGATCAATCCCCTTTTGTGGATTGATCATGTCGAGTATTGTAAATGACCAAATCCCCTTTTGCGGAATGGTCAAACCCTAATTGTAATAGGCAGAATGAGAAGTTGGCCCAGAATATATTAAAGGTGGTTATAACCACCCAGAATAAGAAGTCGGCCTTGCCAGTAAAAAGACACCTCCTTCCACACATGTCGGATTGTATAAATAAAGAGGCTAGCGCCTCATTTGGACAGACATTCACTTGTTCATTAGAGCACAAGTTCAGAGCTGCAGTTGGAGAAGAAGGAAGAAAGAGAGAGGCACATTCTTGGGAGAGGACTTTTTGTATTTGTTTGAGTTATCTCTTGGCATGGTATTGGCTATCTATATTAAGGAAGTTTTTGTTGGGTTTTCTCCCCCATTAGGGTTTCCCAGGATAAATGATGCGTCTCTTGTGATTGTGTATTTCTCAGTGATCCTATCTATGCTATGGTTATCTAGTGAATTGAAAAGAACTAATAATAGCTTAAACATTAACAATTAGTTTTTTCCTGAGCAATTGGCCAGGAGACTAATCGACTGTCTTCAATCCGGTGTTTAAGACTGAGATTCAAATGCCCTGCTTTCTTGTGCATGGATAATAACTGTCGGATCCTTTCTCTGCCCCGCAAGGAATTTTGTCCTACGTTTTTTCCCTCCTTAACCTTTGCATTTATTGTTTACCTTACTTTGAGAAGATTGCGGTGGATAGCCCAGCGAATTCACTGCTAGGCGCAGCCAAACCACCCTTCAAGGCTCAGAGTTATTGATCTCTGCGTGTTTTTTTTTTAATTTCCCCCAATGAATAACATTAATACCTATGCATTTTGGTCCACGATTTGCACAGGTCTCTCTGCATTTTTGAATGATACGTCTCTGAATGATTAATCTCTGTGATTTCTTTCTGAATGATTATCTCTGTGTTTTTTTATGATAAATTCCAATGTTTGAATGGTAAAATCTCTATGTTTTTTTTAATGATGATTTCCAACGTTTTGGAATGGTAAATCTCTGTGTTTAATGATATTTCCCTACGTTTTGAATGGTAAAATCTCTGCATTTTTTTTAATGATGATTTCCAACGTTTTGGAATGGTAAATCTCTGCGGTTTTTTTAATGATAATTCCCATCATTTTGAATGGTAAAATCTCTGTGTTTCTGATAATTCCCAGCTTTTTGGAATGGTAAAATCTCTGCGTTTTTTTACAGCGAATCTATACATATGTCTGACAGTGAATTTTTATGCTTTATCTATATGATCTAAACACAACAAATCTAGATAGCGAATTTTCTAGGTAGAGATGTAATTTTCATATAGTTTTAAATTCCCTTTTAAAGATAACTACACAACGAATTTTCCTGGCAGAGATGTAATTTTTATAGAGTTTTAAATCCCCTTTTAAATGTAACTACACAACAAATTTGCCTTGTAGAGATAGAATTTTTATAGATTTTAAATTCTCTTTTGAAATGTAATTACACAACGAATTACATGGTGATTTGCCTAGCACAGGTAGCGCCCCTGAGCGTTTTTCTTGGCGTTTTACACAACAATTTTCACCCAGTTTTTATACAACATTATGGTTATGGATTTTATTGTTCCTTAGTTATGGATCTTTGTTGTTAATTACATAGCGATATCATACATTTAATAGAAAACAATATCGTATATTTAATAGATAACAATATCGTTTATTTAATAGACAACGATATCATATATTTAATAAACAACAATATCATATATTTCATATACAACAATAACGTATATTTAATATACAAGAATATCATGTATTTAATAAACAACGATATCATACATTTAATAGGCAGAAATATCATATATTGATTGACATCATTATCATATACTTAATAGACAACAATATCATATATTTAATAGACAACGATATCATGCATTTAATAGACAACAATATAAATGCTAGACAACCATTATTAATAGATAGCAATAATAATGTCAGACAACGGTATCATTGTTGATACCAAAAAGGGAATTAAAGGAGTTTATAGATTACAAGGTACTGGGATGAATTAAATGGAGTATTTATATACATGGTTGTTATAGATTTCTATTAATGTGGTTTAATATTGATAAAGCATTTTAGGGTCATGCATTTCCCAAGTTTCTATAAGTTTTAAACCTGCGAAGTAAAACAGTGCATATAGATTCTTAAGCAATATAGAAATTAATCAATGGCTCATACACAGAGTACACAGAGATTTGATACCGGAAACCCTCAACCGGGAAAACCTTTCTTATTTTCATTATATCAAATTTCACCATTCGCCATACAATATATACAATTTTTTTAGGTATTTCATAGATACCAAAACCCTAATCCCTTAATCTGGGATTAATTTAAAAATCCGCTAAAAGTAGCAAAAACCGCCCAAAAAAAAAAATTCAGGGCGCTGCCCTGGGCTACCGCCCATTGCAGAACACTGTGCGTAACCAAGGGGGGGGCATACCTGCCCCCCCCTCGGACCCCCCTAGGAAAGCGCCTGATGCACATGGCAGAGCTCTAGGTGAAAGGATCGTCAGACGTAGTTGTCGTATCTGACGCACCCACACACACACATGCAAAGAATATAACACATACCCAACATTCTCCCACTTGTTGTTTTCTTTGCATCTAGGGGTCCAGGGGATTATATAGTCAACAATCTAGGGCAGCAATGCCCATTGTTACTCTACACTTGGAGAACTTTTATGTGCTCACAAACTTTGTCAATGAATCTGCAACATTCTTCAAAGTGTCAACCTTTTCCAACAACACCTTCTTTTCCTCAACCATGTCTCTCACAGAGTGATACTGAACATTAATATGCTTTGTCTTCGAATGATAAGCTAGGTTCTTTGCTAGGAATATTGCACTCTAACTGTCACAGTCTAATCTCACTGCTTATTGTACCAACCCAATACCTGAACACAATCTTTGTAACCATACTGCTTCCTTGCTTGCATGAGTGGCTGCCATGTATTTATCTTCTATAGTTGAGAGTGCCACTACAACCTGTCTTTTTCTCATCCAACTGATTGCTCCTCCAAATAGGTTATGTTAGCGACATTTCTTATCTTGGGCCTAAGAGCATCCAGGTCTGCAGGTTGCACGAAGAACACCCAAGCGTAGCACGTAAAGCCCCATTTCAGGCTGAAAATCAAGTGAGCAGGCGAAATTAGGTTGTCAATGGCCCAGATTCATCCATAGGAGCAGATCGACGATTGGCGGGAAATTGCAGTTAGCGGAGTTGTGCCGGGATTAGCGCGATGGGTAGCATATATATACATTCATGAAGGACCTTGGTCGTCCATCCAAAAGAACACGTGGTGTGCGATCATGCCATGTCGGCATTCGGGGATTCGAGGGGTAAGAGCTTCTCGTCATTTTACGTCTCGAAACCCCGAACCCCGAAACACTGATAAGCGCCTTTGAAGCTAAGCCCATGGTCCTAGCACCTGGTCATGTCAAGTGAGCCTGATAATGGAGACAACCCTCTTCTAACATCAAATGCCATCTCGATCGTTCCTCTAGAGGACACGCGACGTACATCTGTGCTTTCGCGGTTTGGTCAATCGGAATTTTGAGAAGCGTTGCATCGTGAACCCCTGGTGCTAGAAATCTTGAAAGAATCGGGACCATCCATCTGAAGGACACACGGCACAAGATCTGAGCCACAGGTGGGGCCTTTCAGGATTTTCATAGTGAAAGTGTCGAAGTCATCTCAGTCATCCATCCATCGATGAAACTCGGGCGCATTGGACTTAAAGGGGGCATGGATCTGGGCAGCCAAGATCTGCGTGCTCAGATCTACGGTCAGAAGCGGATTTCGGAGGCACCCCGCCATTCTACCTTTAAGCGGAGGGGGGGGTCCAGAATCGAGTGCACAACTCTTAAAAGGTCAGGATCTAGGTGCCTAAATCAGCAGCTGAGGCTTCATTCCGGACCCCCCTTGCCTTTCTGCCTTTAATCGGGGGGGGGGGGATCCGGAATCAAACACGCAACTCTTCAAAGGTCAGGATCGGAGCACCTATATCAACAATTCTCAGGCCTTTCCGGCCCCCCTTTGCCATCCTATCCTTAATGAAAGAGGGGGGGGTTCAGAATGGTGTGTTATTATTGTGGGGTCCCTTTCCTGTCGTGTCACCTTTGGTATCGTCCTCCCTGTTGCCACCTGTTCTCCACCTACCGCCTCCCTCTCCCCCTATCATCTATCCAACTTCCCTCTCTCCATCCTCATGACACTGCCTTAGCTCGTTGTCCTCTCGTCTTTTGCCATGTGTCCCTCTCACTCCCAGTCACCTCCTCCTGTACTCCCGCACTCCATGCTCCTTCCTCCTCTATCCTATTAAAACCACATGGCATTCCTCAGCTGATGTCATAGCTCCCATTTCTTCTCCATCACCTTTACAGTTTTCATGCCTTTAACCCCCGTCACACCCTCATCCACATCTGTCATAGGGATCCCTCGCAGTAGTCCAGTGAAGTAGCTTCCAAAGAGAGACCGTTCGGCTGATCCAGGTGGCACCATTAGGAGACCTCCATGTCCCAGAAGGCAGAGTTGACCGAGGTTGTCCCCAGTCCCAAGAAAGAAGTTATTGTGGTTGTTGCTGGTGGTTAAGCATCATCTCCGCCATAAAAAGAAAGTTCAGCAAAGGACTAAAGCTGGTCGATTCATCTGCAGCAGGACAGTCTGAAATATGATAGCGTCTATCTTGGGTGCACGATCGGCCAGAGTCTGCATGCGCAGACTGTCAGAAGACATGCAGACGCAATGTTTTTATTGCAGCGTCTTGTTTTTTCTACTGTGGTTGTTTTGAGTATATGTAGGTGTTTTCGCCATTTTTGTAGGGATCGATGATAGAGCTAAGCTCACGATTGTAAAGTTTTAGCACAGACTCTAGTTCTCTGGTTATGGATTGGTATGTAAGATTTCTTGTTTAATGACAGACAGTCTTCTCACTCCGTCTAGTTTTCATCTTATACTAAGAGAGTTCATGAACGACTGATTCGTGCAAATTATTGCGATGATGTTATGATAAAGGATTTATTGTTGCATTATTGTATTCTCTAGTTTTTTGCGTTCAAATGTGAGAAGATCTTGTGTTCGGATGTATTCTTCTATAGTCTGTTAGAAACTGGATGTTTATGACAGACCCTTGCATCTCTCTGATACAAGTCTTCCCCCTACTCACCCTTACTACAACTCACTGTCTGAAGTTATCTAAGACCTCACTTTCCCATGCATGCCTAGCCTAGTTTCGAAGTTAGAACCACATCATTCTGAGTTAACTTCCATTCGATCACCCCATTAAACAAATCGTGACATAAGCTGATGGGCGCTGGGCTCTGCTCCTGCTGCAATCCAGGGGTGACTTCCGTCGCTAACATTTTCTGGCGTCGTTTCCGGGGACGAAGTTGAAGATTTTCCCTGGGCAGAATGACATTGAGCCTCTGATTCTGAAGGTGCATCAGACATCAGAACCCTTCAAGATTGCTACTGTGCACCTGGTGACTCCACTATGGAAACTCCAAGGTTTCCACATCACTGTTTCAGCTGTGGCTACTGTTAGCACACCTGAAAGTTGTCCCTAAGGAGCTTTCTCGAGAAGGTTTCAACAGCTGCTTTCTCAGCCTGAGAAGCTTCCTGGGGTAACAACAATGTTAGGATCTGGCCTTTGATGGTGAACAAGGACCATACAAACTTGAAGCTGCGCATCTTTCACCTGGCGACTCCATGATTCAAGGATCGATTGGCGACTCCACTGGTTCGATATGGAGAAAATCCTTGCTCGCAGGTTTGCTCCTTTTAATTTTTCTGCTATTCCTGGTTTTCCTAATGTTGTCCCCTCTCCGAATGAATGGGGCGATTATTTTCCCATATTTGGAAAATGTGAAGAGGATGACCCTGCTCAGCACCTCAGTGAGTTTCATGAACTCATGCGTCAGTGGGAGATACATCATGAGGATGTATTACTGAAGATGTTCATGTTCTCGTTAGCAAGGGATGCACGTAAATGGTATCATTCTTTATCCCCTGCTAGAATTTCTTCACTCTCGGAGCTTCATGCAGCTTTCGTCGCCTATTACCAAGAGTTTTTTCCCTCTGTGTTAGTTTTCCATAACTGTAGTGAGGGATACCACAACTCTATACCAGATGAAGCTGTTTCAGACGTAGGCTGTGAGGATGATCCTGATGACCTGGATCAGAGCTCTGTCCTTTCTCCTCCCCATTCGTCTGCAGCAGGGGGGGGGGGTTATGAGAGTGATGAAGTTCCTAGGGAGGAGGATGGCGCTCTGAGTGAACTAGTGGTGCAGGCGATATTCCCCACTCCCTAGTGTACAAAATTGGAATCTGAAGGCAGCAAAAAGGATTTTCTAGTCTTCGAGGTGGATGATCTAAGCAGCTCTTTTGAAGAGATTATTGAATATTTTTTGGATGCGTTAGCATCTGCCCCCGATGAGCCTGCTGTCTCAGAATTAAATGAAGAAGCCATTGTGGAAGAGGATTGTTCTTTCTTCCTTCATGAGATTTCCCATGATGTATTTACATTTGGGATTGAAAGGAAGGATCAGGAGACCGTTACCTTTTTACAAGATGGGGGAGTGCATGGAAAAGAGGAGGAGGAACGACTGAGCATGCATTTCATGTTCTATCCGGAGCCAATCAACAAACAGCCACCACCTGAGATCAGTGAGCCTGCGTCAGTTGTCCTCCTACCTGTGCTTATCAGAGATATTCAGCCACAGGTGGACAACTGTGTAGCACAGGCGGCTGTTTGTCACCAATTTTCCGAAATTCACCACTCATTCTATGACCTTATCAGCAAGTACATGGAGTGGCATTTCCCCTATGCCTTGGAGCCACCCTATTTCATCTCAACTCCAGCCTATAAGGAGGAATTGAAGAGTGTCACTATTCTTTTTTCATGGTTACACCATCTGCTGATGATCATTCACAAAAGGAAGGAGCTTCTATCCAGGAAGCTGCTTGAATGGCTATGGTGGAAATCCACTTTCACCTAGCCCCATGTAAAATGTTTTATTAGTTTAGGATTGTATATAAATAATCTCCTTTGAGAATGTATCTTTATTTTGTTGCTTTTATTTTTCGGCTTGTATTTTAAGCAGCGGGATGTTTTGAGCCTGACTCCATAGCCCAACAGCAAGGCACTGAAGCTGCGGAATGAGTTCTTAGAGCATCACAAGGACGACTCTATCCCCCATGGAGCCTAATGTTAGCGACATTTCTTGTATTGGGCCTAAGAGCATCCAGGTCTGCAGGTTGCACAAAGAACGCCCAAACGTAGCACGTAAAGCCCCATTTCAGGATGAAAATCAAGTGAGCAGGCGAAATTAGGTTGTCAACGGCCCAGATTCATCCATAAAAGCAGATCGACGATCGGCAGGAAATCGCGGTTAGTGGAGTTGCGTCGGGATTAGCACGATGGATAGCATCTATATATATTCATGAAGGACCTTGTTCGTCCATCCAAAATAACACGTGGTGCGCGATCATGTCATGTTGGCATTAGGGGATTTGAGGGGTAAGAGCTCCTCGTCATTTTATGTCTTGAAACCCCGAACCCCAAAACGTCGATAAGCGCCTTTGAAGCCAAGCCCATGGTCCTAGCACCTGGTCACGTCAAGCGAGCCTGATAATGGAGGCAACCCTCTTCTAACATCAAATGCCATCTCGACCGTTCCTCTAGAGGACACATAGCATACATCTGTGCTTTCGTGGTTTGGTCAATTGATATTTTGAGAAGCGTTGCATCGTGAACCCCCGGTGCCAGAAATCCTGAAAGAATCGGGACCGTCCATCTAAAGGACACACGACAAAAGATCTGAGCCACAGGTGGGGCCTTTCGGAATTTTCATAGTGAAAGCGCCGAAGTCATCTCAGCTGTCCATCCATCGATGAAATTCGAGCGCATTGGACTTAAAGGGGGCATGGATCTGGACGGCCAGGATCTACATGCTCAGATCTACGGTCAGGAGCGAATTTCGGAGCCCCCCCACCATTCTACCTTTAAGCGGAGTGGGGGGGGGTCCGGAATCGAGTGCACAACTCTTAAAAGGTTAGGATCTGGATGCCTAAATCAGCGGTCGAGGCTTCATTCCGGACCCCCCTTGCCTTTCTACCTTTAACCAGGGGGGGGGATCCGGAATCAAACATGCAACTCTTCAAAGGTCAGGATCGGAGCACCTAGATCAACGATGCTCAGGCCTTTCCAGCCCCCCTTTGCCATCCTGTCTTTAATGAAAGAGGGGGGGGTCCGGAATGGTGTGTTATTATTGTGGGGTCCCTTGCCTGTTGTGTCACCTTTGGTATCGTCCTCCTCGTTGCCACCTGTTCTCCACCTACCACCTCCCTCTCCCCCTGTCATCTTTCCAACTTCCCTCTCTCCATCCTCATGACACCTCCTCAGTTCGTTGTCCTCTCGTCTCCTGCCATGTGTCCCTCTCACTCCCAGTCACCTCCTCCTGTACTCCCACACTCCATGCTCCTTCCTCCTCTATCCTATTCAAACCGCGTGGCATTCCTCAGCTGATGTCACAGCTCCCATTTCTTCTCCATCACCTTCATAGTGTTCACGCCTTTAACCCCTATCACACCCTTGTCCACATCCGTCATAGGGATCCCTCGCAACAGTCCAGTGAAGTAGCGTCCAAAGAGAGACCGTTCGGTTGATCCAGGTGGCACCATTAGGAGACCTCCACGTCCCAGAAGGCAGAGTTGACCGAGGTTGTCCCCAGTCCCAAGAAAGCAGTTATTGTGGTTGTTGCTAGTGGTTAAGCATCATCTCCGCCATAAAAATAAAGTTCAGCAAAGGACTAAAGCTGTTCGATTCATCTGCAGTAGGACAATCCGAAATCTGATAGCATCTATCTTGGGTGCACAATCGTCCAGAGTCTGCATGCGCAGACTGTCAGAAGACATGCAGACACAATGTTTTTAATGCAGTGTCTTGTTTTTGTTGTTGTGGTTGTTTTGAGTATATGTAGGCGTTTTTCTCCATTTTTGTAGGGATCGATGGTAGAGCTAAGCTCTCGATTGTAAAGTTTTAGCACAAACTCTAGTTCTCTAGTTATGGATTGGTATGTAAGATTTCTTGTTTAATGACAGATAGTCTTCTCACTCCGTCTAGTTTTCATCTTATACTAAGAGAGTTCGTGAACGACTGATTCGTGCGAATTATTGCGATGATGTTATGATAAAGGATTTATTGTTGCATTATTGTATTCTCTGGTTTTTTGCGTTCAAATGTGAGAAGATCTTGCGTTCGGATGTATTCTTCTACAGTCTGTTAAAAACCGGATGTTTATGACAGACCCTTGCATCTCTCTGATACAAGTCTCCCCCCTACTCACCCTTACTACAACTCATTGTCTGAAGTTATCTAAGACCTCACTTGCCCATGCATGCCTGGCCTAGTTTCGGAGTTAGAACCACATCGTTCTGAGTTAACTTCCATTCGATCACCCCATTAAACAAATCGTGACATAAACTGATGGGCGTCGGGCTCTGCT
>ML802422.1:153261-172185 GCA_009831015.1 Picea engelmannii
AAATGCAAAGAACTATAAAAATGGCATAAACATTAACAGAAAATATGGCCAAAGGAGGTCCACATTGAACACTGGGTGCAAGCCAAGGAAGGGTGGAGTGTTGAGCTCAAAAACATTGCCTTGGTGATAGTGTAAATCCCATAACAAAGTGGGCGGAGCTTCTGATGGGGCCCTGTAAGATGCTCCTTCTGCAAATGTAATCAAAATTTGTCGCCAACCTGAAACTAGTGTGGTACCCTGTGTTGATCATGGCATTGCTTGTACTTAGCATTGACTTTCTGCAAAATCTCATGGACTTGTTGGCAAATGTGTTGAATCTGCTCAATGAATCTGGTGGCTTTGTCGGTCTTACACTAAACATGGGAAGAGTATGTCTGTGTGGTGAAAAGAGGTAGTGCAACATCAATGGAACCTAAGGGTTGGAACCCAGCCCCACTTGAAATGGGTTATGCCCGATAGAGCTATGGAGAGCCATGTTGTAACTGTGTCGAGCATAGGGGAGACTCTCATCCCATGTACGCAAATTCTTAGAGTTGTACATGCATAGGATCTGCACAATCATCTTATTGATGACCTATGTTTGGTCGTCTGTTTAGAGGTGGAAAGCAGTGGATTTAGTGAGCTTGGTGTCCAACAGTGACCAGAGACTCGACCAAAATGTGTTGAGGAACCTGATGTCCTGGTCAGATATGATGGCCTGTGGTATCCCAAAATGGACCCATACTCATTCGAAGAAGAGCTTCGCAGTACCTATCATTGTGATATTCTTCTTGCAGGTTGTGAAGATGGCCATCTTCGAAAACCAATCAATGACCAAAAATACACAATCATTGCCTTGCTTGGTGGACGAAAGGCTAGACATGTAATCCATTGAGATGGATTACCAAAGATTCTCGAGAGTAGGAAGAGGGGTGTATAAGCCTTGCTTCTTGATGGATGACTTGGCAATGGCACAGGCTTTGCAAGATCTGATATACATGCTGACGTCCTATTGAAGTTTTGGCCAATAAAAATGTTTCTCTAGAACGACCATAATTTTCTCCATGCCAAAATGTCCTGCCATCCAACTGTAGTGGGTTTCCTAAATCAGCTTTGCACGCTCACTTGCAGGAACACAGAGATCGCCTAGAAGGCATAACAATTGGTCCTAAATGATACTCATAGCATTGATATCATTGTCTTTGAACTTCTCCATAGCTGCAACGTTCTACGGTTCCTTCTCTTTTCCTTCTTCAAACTCTGGCTTCATGATCTTTCCTTTCACGATATCCAACACTTTATTCTTGGCAAGGATGAGGTCAATCCTTGTCTTCCACGCTCTGAAGTTAGAGGCTCCATCTAACTTGTTCTCTGACTTCACAGAATAAGTCATGGCTGCTTTGACTTGGTCAAACCCTAGATTTGACCACAAACTCAATCTTCACGTCTTGGCTTGTTGAGAGTATCAGGAGATGCACTAGGCTAGAGTGCATTTATCTGTTCAGAGATTAGTTCAATCTCTTCACTTAAGGTGCCTCAACAAGAGGATTAGGGTTTCTGCAACTGCTCCTGCTAGTAACCCTAGGGGGAGTGTCTTGGAACCTGCTTCTGCTAGTAACCCTAGTGACAATTCCTCAGCGAGCTCAATATCCTAGCGGCTATGTTTCCTTCCAGTGTTTAGACTGAATGAAGGAGGCTTGGGCCCATAACCTGTTAAAATATGAAGGATGTGTGCTCGTTTTACCATTAACAATACCCTTGTCACCCAACCATAGGCTGAAGCCACCCTCCAAGCACCTTAACCTTGACAGAGAATCATTCCGGAAGAAAACCCTAGGCTATATAGCCATACAAAGGGTAGCGCACCTTTCCCCAAGGATAGCGCATCAACAAGAGCTGATCAGATAGTCCAAACACTAGCCAAGAGATAGTCCAAGCCAAAACGTAACTGCTAGCTGCAACAACTGCACCATCAACTCTCCTCCAAACCTGTGCACAAGACTGCAACTGCACTGCGCAAAACTGGCTCTTTGCAACTGCAAAGATGTGTCAAATGAGAGACTGGCGCCCTGTATTTATAGTGGTTTTGGCAGACTTACTGGGGCCGACTTATCCTTCTGGGTTCCTATATGTTCAATATATTATTATTATTTCTAGCTGACTTCTTCTCTTGGAGGCTAATAACCTAATATAAATTATCTTTCTTTGAGCCGACAAGTCTTCTAGGGTTATTAGCCAACTCATTAGGGTTTCTTCTTGCTTCCCGGAGTATTTATTCTCATCAGGTTCACACGTGGAGGTAAATACCTCCTACAACTACCATAATATCAACAAGGGCTTCCTCGAGCAACATTTTAAAAGGATCTCCTGCTCCATCATCTTTCTTTTCATCCCCCATGGGTTGTTGTCGGCCTCGGTGCGGTCGATCTTGCAACGACTCGATTGGTTTCAGTCCCAAATTCTTGTACTCAGATCTTGTCGAGGACATGCATGAATAAAAATAAATGAAGAGCAGGCCGATCTGATAATATTGATCTTGATTTAGGAGCGGAACAAACTGATTAATGGACTGAATACAATAAACACAAAGATATGAAGAACATCATAGATATCCAATGAACAATATCTTCTATTGAATAAATGAAATAGGCTAAAACTGTAAAACTACAGAACTGAAACACTTGCTAGAATGGTGGTAGCTATCTCTGAGAAGAGATGTGGCTACTATGCAAATCTGTTTAAGCAAAATGATTACAATGAGGCTCCAGAGGTCTTCTTGATATTACTCATGAATGCCAAAACCCTAGACATCCAAAAAGCTAACCCTAGGAGATGAAATGTCAAAAGTTATGTGGGCCCCTATGGGTAAGTTGGTACCTCAACTTCCTAGGGTCGTAACTTTTGCATACGACCTCCGTTTTAGGCATGTGATAGCCCGTTGGAAAGGTCTTTTAGAGAACTACACATTATGCCATCAAACTCTATCTGTGTCTATAGTTTGAATGTGGCGAGCCAAAAAAAACATTGTTTAAGGCCCCAAAACAGACCTAGAAGTACAACAAGATGTGTTGATATGAAAATATACAAAATAAGTCAGTTGGATCAGGTGGGAAGCCACTAGTGTCTACCTAGAAGATGTGTAGGGCTTCAGACAGCCCCGGAAGTGTAAAACCCACAATTACAAAGAAGTAAATAAGAACGTGTTGAACTAAAAATTGTCAAGAGGAGCCAGTTGGAATAGGTGGGTGGCCACCAATATCTACCTAGATCATGTATGTTTTTTATATTGCAAGTCTCACAAGTTTCATTTACCATTACTCTATAAATGATTCATGAAGTTTATATATAACTCGATTCTTGGAGTCATTGGGTTGATTTTTGTATTGTAAGTATAAAGTATATTTATATGTTCTTCCACTATATCCCTCATAGTTTTGTAAAAGAAAACCCCCCTCTTGTTAACTTCCAACACCACTCCAGATGAACTGAGGAACACATCATCATCATTTACATCCTTCACAATTTTCTTCTTCTTAGGACGACATTATGCTATCTTGTTATAGGTCCTTGGAAAACATTAAAAAAATGTGAAATTGAGCGTTTAAAACATGTTAGCAATTAATGTTAAGAAATTTATTTTTATTCAAAAAAAAAACTCATGTTGATTACTTTTTGATCCGCCTAATTTTTTTTTTTGCAACATTTTCTGATCTATAAACTGTTGTGGATATTCCACAGGAAATTTTGTCACAACAGACCTAATAAAATACTAAAATCTCTAATGTGAAGGATACTTTCCTTTAGATTTCATATTCTTTAATTATTGTTTTTCCACTTAAAATATATGAAATAGATTAGATGTGAAAAGTAGAGAACATAAATAAATACACACACTATCCACAAATAAACACAAGATATGACTCGAGAAACCCAATATGAGAGAAAACCCAACTAGAAGGTGAGGTCATTCTGTTCTCTTTTCTTCAAATGCAAGTACAAATAAAGAGGCACTCTCTGTGGAGTTTCCTTTGACATTGTGACTTGTATGGTTGCTACAAAATCTCTCCTCCTCTTTTATGCTCACAAAATACCACTCTCAATTGTTATGCTCAACTATGGAACAAGATACAATGCAAAATAATATAACACATTTTCCTTTTGGTGGCCTGGTATTTAGCATAGCCCGATAGTTGTCTAGGTTTAGGGTATTGACTTCCTCATCCCTCAATTAGTGATCAAGTTTGGACCTTCTAGAATGTTCTAGAAAATCCACTACATGGATAGCCCCATACATTTAAGTAACAAGGGCTGACGTTGTTGAAGTTTTGAGTAACTTCAAAAGATATTCTTATTGTATTTAATCAAGTCAAAACCTTAAAAGAATAATGCTAAATAATATTTGTAAATTCGGCCCCATTGATCCATTACAAAAGACAAATACAAATTAGAAAGTGACAACTATACAAGTCATCCCTGACCAAGTTAAAAGAAGATGGTTCATTCGCTATATAAGGAGGCCAGGCACCTCATTTAGGACACATAGCACAAGTTCTCTCAAGGACCAATTCACTAGCCTTAGAAGAAAACGTAGCAACAAAATAAGTGGTGTGCTACCCTACTGCAACTAGGGTTTCTAGTTTATCTTGTGTATATCTTATATTATGGCATATCTCTCTTGAAGAGAGCATTGAATTGACAATGTACTCGGTTGATGAATCTATATTTAAGAAGTTCTACTGGGTTTTCTTCCCCAAGAGGGTTTCCCAAGATATATCTTTGTGTGTACTGTGAATGTATTTCTTTTAGTGATTCTCATGCAGTTAATATGCTAATGAATTAAAGATTAAGGAATTATGAATACTCTTAATTGCTTAAGCAAAATCTCAACATGTGACCCTCCTCCTGCCATACCTCCATACCCAAAAAGTAGTGCATCAATCCGATATCACTCATCTCAAACTCTGATGCAAGTCCCAACTTGCATTCCGCTATGAGATCCTCGGCTCAAGTAATGAATAGATCATCCACATACAAAATGAGAATGAGCGTGTCCACACCTCTAATGATGAAATAGAGGTTTGGATCAGCATTGCTCTTCTTGAAGCCCATCTAAAGAAAATAAGTATCAATCCGTGAATACCAAGCTCGGGGAGCTTGCTTCAATCCATATAGTGCCTTTCTCAGAAGGCACACGTGAGTCTCCCTGTCACTCACCTCAAAACCCTGTGGCTGCTCTATGTACACCTCCTCCTCAATAAAGCCATTCATAAATGCGGTTTTCACATCCATCTGATGAATGCGCCAACCCATCTCTGCTGTTATGGAAATGGTAGTCCTGATAGAAGTGTATCTCGCAACTAGTGCGAAAGTCTCATCATAGTCGACTCCCTCAATCTGTGAGAAGCCTCGTGCCACAAAACGAGCCTTGTGTTTCTCCACGCTACCATCTGCAACAATCTTGGTCTTGTACAACCACCTGGAAGTCACAACTGACTTCCCCATTGGCCTCAGAACCACATCCCAGACATCATTGCGCACAATGGAATCATACTCCTTGACCATGGCCTCTCTCCAGACCTGATGATCCTCTGCCTGCGCAAAAGTCTGTGGCTCAATATCCCTGATAGTCATCACAAGTGCTAAGTATGCTCCCAATCTGACTGGTGGCCTCCTCTGTCTAGTCTGACTCTTGGGTTCCCCTACATTCTCTATGGCCTCCTTCAGGGTCTCCTGAAACCATCTAGGTCTCCTCTTCCCTAAAGTGGTCAATGGAGAAGTAAGGTCTCTATTCCCAAGAGTAATGGCCTCAGGACTCACCTCAACACTCTGCGATCCTGAAGTCTAAACTCCCTCTGAAGTCTGTGCCCCATCACAATGAACATGCTCTGACTGTGACCCTGAAGCTGAGCATGGTGACCCTGTCACCTCTGATACTGGTGTACCTAACCACTGAGGCTGTGCTCCCTCTAAGACTGCAACTGGCAACTCTGCATCATCCTCAACTCCACCTCTCGACTCAAGAGATCTTGCAAAAGCCCTGTCCTCCTCAAATCTAACATCTCGGCTCACCACCACTTTCCTAAGTGGCAGAATGTAGATGCGATAGGCTTTCGACACCTCTGAGTATCCAACTAGAATCCCCTGCTGGGCTGTGGGGTCTAGCTTTGTCCTCCACTCCGAGGGGACATGAGAGAAAGTCGAACATCCAAATATCCCGATATGCTCGACATCAGGCCTCCTATCAGTGAAGGCCTCCTCAGGAGTCATCTTCCCCAAGATCCTATGGGGGCTCTTGTTCTGCAGATAAACTACAGTAGCACATGCCTCTGCCCACAAATACAAAGGCAAACTCTGATCATGCAGCATGGCTCTCGCTGCACCGGTAATGGCCCAGTTCTTCCTCTCGACAACCCCGTTCTGCTGGGGGTTGTAAGGTACAGTCATCTGTCTCCTGATGCCATGCTGTGCACAGAAATCTACAAACTGTCTCGAGGAATACTCTCCCCCGTTATCCGACCGCAAGACTTTGATCCTCTTTCCCGATTGGCTCTCCACAAGAGCCCTGAACTCTTGGAACCGTGCGAAGACCGCACTCTTGGCCTTCAGGAAATAGATCCAAGTCTTCCTCGAGTAGTCATCAATAAATGTGAGATAATACTCACAACCACTCAAGGACTTCCGATACATGGGCCCACACACATCTATGTGTACTAAATCCAGTATCCCAGCTAATCTATTGTCATTGCTAGGGAACGATGCCTTGGAAAACTTGCCAAGTGCACACCCTCTGCAAACATCCTAATGCTCTATGTTGATCTGTGGCACTCTGGTCATAACCTCTCTCAGTCCTCCAAGAGCCCCATGATGTAGGTGGGCCATCCTACAATGCCATAACTCACACAACTGTCTGTTGATGTCGCTACTAGCCACCAATACAAGAAGTGGCTGAAAAAGTAATCTATACAGATCTCCCTCTCTCACTCTAATCACCTGTCCTGATTCTATAGAAGACCCTCGAGGATAAATCAGAACCTCGGTGCCTCTGAATGAAACCTCAAGACCTCTATCCTAGAGGGTGGAAACTGAAATCAAGTTCTTCTTCATCCCAGGGACGAAAAGAACATCAGTAAACGATATAGGTGGCAAGTTCTCTCTCCTAAAATAAATTGTGCCAATCCCAGCAACTGTGACTACTCTGTTATCTCCAAGAGAAATATCTATCATGACCTCAGGGCCTCTGAGATCAGAAAAATGCTCTCGAACTCCAGTCATGTGGCTCGATGCCCTGCTATCAATATACCAGATATGTGGTGATAACTCAACCGAACTGCAGCATGCATGAAAAGCACATTCTCTCTGAAACTGAGTCTGAAAGTCTGACTCCTTTGTTGTAGCCGTTGTACCACCGTTCTTCTTCTTCCTATTCAGACACTGTCCAACATAGTGTCCGAACTTCTTACAAATGAAGCACTTCACTTTGCTCATATATCTACCCTGACCATTGCCCTGACCATTGTTTCTCTCTCCTCCTCCACTCCTCTGTGGCTGGCCCCCAGTCTTGGGACCTTGCCGACCACCTATGTCGGCCTTCTTCTTGCCCTTTGCCCAAAGAGCAAGATCCTCCTCACCCTGACCAATCTACTGCTGCTGTTGCTGCCTCTGTCCAAAAACCTTTGATGCTAATCTGATCTCCTCCTGGACGAAGTCATCCCACATCCTCTCCCATGCAGGTAAGGCCTCTCTGGAAACTATGCCACGTACAAATGGACCCCACGGTTTGGTGAAGCTATTCAAATCTTGCCTCACCAAAGAGTTGGGTTCAACAACCTCGCCGACGACTCCAAGCTCGTCTTTGATCTGAGTGTATCTACCAAGGAATGAAGTCACCGACTCATCCTTGAGCATGCGAATGCCCCTGAGTCGATTATGAAGAGCTATCTTCCAGTTCTCATTGGAGCTCTCATATAGCTTGCATAAAGATGCCCACATCTCATATGCATGAGCCTTCCCCGTCAAATGGGGTATAACGTGATCTCAGACTGCATTAGAAATAGTCCTCTTCGCCTTGTTGTTCCTTTTCCTGAACTCTGCCACCAAGATGGGAGCAATGACAGGAATGGGGGGAACAACCGCCTCGACTATATCCCATAGCTCAAGGTCCTCCAAGACGAAGATCATCCTCGCCTTCCACGATGACCAATTGCTAGTCCCAACTAGCCTATCCTCAACTCGCATATGAGATGTTGACATCACTGCCAATCTGCAATCCCCAACTAATGTTGCTCTGCCAAGGAACACACTGTCTCACTCCTATCAACACAGGTGTGAAAAGAGACAATGTACTCTAACTTCACTCCCAACAAAATGGGTGTGAAAAGAGGTCACAAAAATCAGCCTTACTCCTACTGCATAGGTGTGAAAAGAGACTGATCTCAAGACGTCCAAACTACCCAAAAATCCTCTGAAAAATTCTGCCCTCTAACAACCACTGAAGGAGTCAATGGTTTTCCTCAAAATCTGCCAGAAAGAAGTATATGGCAGCCACTCAATATGTTGTCCCAACTCTCCCAAAAATTAGCAACCGAAGCTCTAATACCATGTGAAAATTCCAGGTCCTATGAACTTGCCTTCTTGGTCTGTCTTTGACCAAGCAAAGGCTCTAATTTTTCACTGTCTTTGTTTTAGTTTTATGTTGTTTTATAACAACCAATAGTCCATGAACTTTCAAGCTGATTGTTATGGTTATATTTTCAATTTGGGTGCTCTAGCATGTCGTTTTTGCCATAGGAAATTAGTACATTCAACTCAAATAAATAAAACACACCTAATACATCGTTTAATTGTTGATAATGAACAGATATAAGAACTAATAGCATGCATTTGTAGACACAGTGTTTTTGGTCAACATGACCCTGGACAAAACCCCCCCAGGGAAAACCAATTTGAGATCTAAATGTATATATGAGGAAAAACAGATAAGGGTTACAGTGAACACAATAAATGATGGAACCTGATACAATAGCAAATCCAACAAAGTTGAAACACAAGCTCTATCAAGCAGATCCACCCCTGAATGGTGCGCCCCTCATGCAAACTGCCAGAACCACTGAAACTGCTCCATAAATCAACTGTGATGCCAAATCTGAAAACCCTTCCGCAGGAATGAAGCTCCAACAGATGTCCTCACTCTCCAACCGAACTCACTGAATTCTGATGGCTAGATATCCTACTAGGAAAGAATAAGTCTGCCAAACTCATGCGCCCCTCTCTAAAGTAGAATAGCTCGAGTAAAATAATGAAGCAAGTTGCTCCAAGCTTCCCATAGGGAAAGCAAGCGACCTCCTCCAACAAACCTCATGCAACTGATCTCATCTCCATAGCTTGAGTCCTCCTCTCCCAACAAGCAAAACTCTCATGAAGAATATGCCCTCCTTTCTCCCTTTGCACCCCTCATAGACTCCAAAAGGAAACCTAAGAGTGAATGGTTGAGATCAATCCAAAAGAATGGATGAGATCTCCCCAATCAACTCTAAATCATAAACCCACTTTTGGGTTAAGTTCTCTAAGTCCACTTATGTCTCCAAAATCACCCCAAAGTGATTTAATACTCACTTTATGCCAAAAGTGACCAAATTTCACTTTAACTGAAGTCAAAGTGAAAATAGACAAAAGTACAAGGTACAAAGTGTCATGTCCTTCCCTTATGTGCTAAGGAGGTCAAAATCACATGGGGAACACCTCCCAAGGTACAAATATCAACACTCCCTCTTACCGAGGAAGGTGTTCCTCACCAAGCCCATCTTGTCTCTGAAGAAGACATGTTTGCCCCGTGGCAGGGCCTTGGTGATAATATCTACTACCTGATCATCTGTAGATATATACTGCAACTGAACTGCCCCTCTCTGAACCCAGTCACGAATGAAGTGGTACATGATCTCAATATGCTTCAACCGGTCATGAAACACTGGATTCTCAGAGAGTTTTATGCAACTCTGATTATCACAGTGAATGACAGTCGGAGCCATCTCCTGACCGAATAAACCAACCAGCATATTGTGAAGCCAAATGGCCTCACAATTGGCCTGATTGGATGCCATGTACTCTGCCTCGGTCGAACTCAAAGCAACTGACTTCTGCTTCCGGTTGAACCAAGAAACAAGTCCTGACCCCAAACTGAAGCAGCACCCTGAGGTGCTTTTCCTGTCAGCAACGCATCCTGCCCAGTCTGAATCTGTGTAGCCAACCAACCTAACTCCATCTCCCCTAACATAGTCTAGGCCAAAGTCCACTGTCCCAGCAACATATCTCAAGATACATAAGATGGACATGAAGACAAGGCTTCAGAATGGTGTAGTAGAAGAGGAAGTGTATGTGGAGAAGCCACAAGGCTTCGAGACACATGACAGGAAGACAAATGTGTACAGGTTGAAGAAAGCCTTGTATGGATTAAAGAAAGCACCCAGGGCATGGTACGATAGAATTGACAATTTTCTAATGAGCTTGGGATTTACTAAGAGTAAAGCAAATTCCAACCTTTACTACAAGGTTATGGATGGAGGACCAGTGATATTGTTGTTATATGTGGATGCCCTATTTCTAACAAGGAACGAGAATCCCATCGTTGAGTGTAAGAGGAAGCTTGTTGCAAAATTCGAGATGAAATACCTTGGTATGATGCACTATTTCTTAGGTCTAGAGGTATGGCAGAAATCAGACGAGATTTTCCTTAACCAAGGAAAATATGTTGTAGGAATCTTGAAGAGATTCAAAATGATGTATTGTAAAGCCATGTCTACACCAATGGTGTCGAACCTGAAGTTATTGAGTGATACATCTTTAAAGACAGTGGATGCCACCATGTATAGACATATGATTGGTTCGTTGATATACTTGACGAGCACAATGCGAGATACATGGTTTACGGTGAACACATTGAATCAGTATATGGTTGAACCTAGAAGTGTTCACTTGATTGCGACAAAACACGTATCGAGGTACCTAAAAGGTATAGTTGACTATGGACTCATATATGTTTCGGATCGTGAGATAACACTATAAGGCTATGTTGATTCAGATTGGGCCGGTAGTGTCGCAGATCAGAAGAGTACATCAAGATGTTTATTTAGTTTGGGATCAACTATGATCTTGTGGCTCAGTAGGAAACATACTAGTGTGGCAGTTAGTAAGGCCGAGGAAAAATATATAGCAACATGTTCAGCTAGTAGCAAAGTTGTGTGGCTTTGAAAGTTGCTTGCAAGGTTGTTTGATCTTGAGTTGGATGTGACTTGTATATTTTGTGACAACCAAAGTTGCATAAAGTTAGCCGAGAACCTCGTGTTTCATGACCAGTCAAAGCATATCAAGATTAATACCATTGTATCTGAGACATGGTGCAAAATGGAGTTGTGAAGCTCCGAAATATTGCCACAGACGAACAAATAGTTGATGTGTCGGCCAAGCCTCTATCAAAGATAAAGTTTGAGTATTTCAGGGAAAAGCTTGGTGTGGTCCAGAAGGACTTCCCTCGTAAGAGGGAGTGATGAGTTAAATATGTGATTTCAGGGGTAGTAACATGTAGAGTGTGGTAACAACATGTAGTCATTCACAGGCATGTTATGGATTGTGGCATAAGTCGATCTGATCTCGCACAGGATTAGGATGTCGAGCTTTCAGGGCTTGAAGATGCCCAACTTTCAAGCTCGAGGGCCAACCTGTGTGGTTGGAGGATTCCTAGCCTTGGTCTAGATGGCTGGTGTGTGCACACTAGATCACCTAAACCTTGTGTTTAGATGCCCAGTCACTGTGGACTGGATGCCTGGTGTGTTAACCAGAAGGGATAACTTTAGGACTAGTTGCCTAGTTTTGTGTGAGTTGGATAGTTTCCTAGTTTTGTGTGAGCTAGATGCCTAGTTCTGTGTGAGCTAGATGAAGTCCCATAATGACATAAGGTCTGAAAGGACGTCAATACCCACAAGGTTTGAAAGGACGATGAGGTTGTGCTAGCTAGAGAGATGCTACATATGATGATGAGACCCCAGATACATGTTGTGGTTACAGAACTTCTAGTGATGTATAGATTCACAACAAAATCAACAAGTAAATGGTCAAGAGTACAGACGTACATAAGAAGTCTTGAATATCGTGCCAGAAGAATACCTTCCTTGTTAAGAGGGAGTGTTTAAGTTTTGAGTAGCTTCAGAAGATATTCTTATTGTATTTGATCAAGTCAAAACCCTAAAAGTGTTGACATATTGTGTAACTGCAAAGAATATTCTTATCCCCTTTTGCGGATTGGTAAAATCCTAAATGTGATATGAAAATTAAGAAGTTGGCCCCTAAGCAATTTAAAGTGGTTCTAACTACCCAGAAGAAGAGGTCGGCCCTGCCAGTGAAGAGACACCTCCTTTCAACGCTTGCCAGTTTGTATAAATAAAGGAAGCCAATGCCTCATTTGTTCACTCACTCAGCTCACTCATCTAGTGCGCAAGTATTGAAGGAAGTTGTAGTTACCAATTGTCGGAAGAAGGAAGAGAGAGAGGCGCATTGCTTGGGAGAGGATATTCTCTAGTGTTTGGTTTATTGTCTTGGCATTGGATTGGCTATGGTTCTTTGGTTATTTTATGGTCTAACATCATGGTAGTTTGTCTCTCGTAGAGAGAGAGTTATTATGGTACTGTACTTGTTATTGAATCTATATTAAAGAAGTTTTGTTGGGTTTTCTTCCCCTTGAGGGTTTCCCAGGATAAATGTTATGTATCATGTGATTGTGTTCCTCTAAGTGATCCTATCTATGCTATCGTTATCTAGTAAATTGAAAAGAAACCTAAGTATAGCTTAAATTTTAGCATGGTATCAGAGCTAAGCTGAAGAGAGAATCTTTCACTAGATAAATAAAAATGTCACTATTGGCGTACAAGAAAATTAGATATTTTTATTGAAGAGGAATTTCAGCCCAAAAGTCATCTAGAAAAGTGCGCCCTAGCCCAAGGAACTCTTTGGCACCTTCAGCGCACCTTTTTCAGTGGATAGAACTCCCGGAAAGTGAAACCATAGTTTTCACTGGTACTAGAAGTACCAGAAAACCAGAAGTACCAGAGAACCAAAAAGCTACAGTCCAGTTTCAAGGGTCAGAAATTGGAATTTTAAGAGACTGACTATACCAGCATACTCGCCTCAGTCCATCGCATCTTTTGGTGAGTTCAGTTTACAGATCCAAGAAATTTGATTTTTCTATTATTTCTATAGCCCAGACGGCTAGGGTTTATACTGCAAGAAAGAATGGCTACCAGTATGAGGGTAGAAGATAGGCTGGAAGGATCTGGAAACTTTAGATCTTGGAAGCATAGGTTGCAGATGATTCTAGACAAGAATGATCTCCTAGAACATATTACAGTGGGTGTACCAGAACTAGAGGAAGAAGAGAAAAAAACCAAGCATAAGAAGAATGAAAAGAAAGCAAAGAGAATCGTGTCAGATTTAGTAAAGGATCACTTGATCCCTCATATATCCGAACTACAAACAAGGAGGAAAATGTATGAAGCACTCAACAGGTTATATGAAAGCAAATACATTAGCCAAAATCTTTCCTTAAGAAGTCAACTTTGTAATATGAAGATGGAAAACTCAAAATCTGTCTCATCCTATCTTATGAGAGTTTCTCAGATTAGAGATCAACTTGCAGCTATTGGAGATTTCATTAGTGACAAAGAGCTTGTAACGATAACCCTAAATGAGTTTCCAACATTTTGGATTCCTTTTGTACAAGGAGTGTGTGCAAGAAACAAGTTACCCAAGTTTGATAAGTTATGGGCAGATTGCACACACGAAGAATCTAGACTTGCATACCAACATAAGAGATTAATTGTTGACGAAGAGAAAGCTCTTACATTCGAAAAGAACAAAAGAAGTTCCTTCAGGAAGAACAATAAAGAAGCTAACTTCGTAAGAGTTCTATATAAGAAGAAAGATTAGATGCTACAACTGTCAAAAGTTGGGACACTTTTCCTATGTCTGTCCTCAAGGAAAAGGGAAAATAAAGCATCAAGCACATGTGGCAGAGGAAGATGAATCTCCTCCCTCAAAGAAGGCTTTAGTAGAAATTGAGGATTATGTACTTTAAGTTGAAGATAGTTGTTCTACAGAAAGATAGCAAATGGTGGAGTCTGCGGAGCCTCCCCACACATAAACAAAAGATAAGTATTCATGTTTATTTTTAGTATCTTGTTTACTTTAATACTTTATCACTACAAGTTAGATTTTTGTGAGAATGTTAATTAACCTCGTTTTATTTCAGTGTCTATGCAGATTTATGAAGGAAATATCAAAGAAGAGGATAAAGAAAGAGATAAAATATTTATTTCAGGTATGATCACTCATGAGAGTGACAAAGGTATGTGTTTAGCTATGATAGTAAGGGAAATTTTGGTAATTTCATAGCTAGAGTGAAAAAGAGTTCAAAAGTCTTATTCATGATTAGGGTTTCAGATGTGTACATGGTTGAACAAGTTTTGATTAAGAAAAGATGTGTACTACTCTAATAGAAATCATGATATAGTTTTATTTGATTATTTCTTATTGCTATTGACTAATTGGCTAAGTGACATATCTAAGAAAGCATACTATAAGTATTTACAGGTCTCAGAAGAAAGAAATTATGCCTTGACTTGCAGAAGTTAGACAACATGAGAAGGACTTATGATATGGTGGCAATCAATAAGAACCAGACAATATCCAATATTCATATAGGAGCAAGAGGCTCCTGAAAATGCAGAACATAAATGTTCAAGGTGAAGAGAAAGATGGATTCTCAGATATAGTTGATGAGATGCAGGTAACTGTAGGTTGCTCTAGTACTGTTCTTATAGATGCAGAGGAAGAAGGTTGATCCAATATGAAGTTAGAAAGAAAGAAATGTTCGAACTCAAGAAGGCACCCAGGATATTACAGAGGAGAACTTCAAGGATGATGATTATCAGATGTTACACAGTTAAAGAAACTCTTAGTTTGGTGCAAGAGGGAGCTATGTCTCCGAGTTCGAAATGGAGGATTGTGATTTGGTGCAGTTAGGAAGAGACCTTCGTAGAGAAGGAATGAGTAATCCCATAGGTAGACCTTCATAGAGAAGGAAAAGAGAAGAGACCTTCGTAGAGAAGAAAGAGACTTTCGTAGAGAAGGGGAATGAGAAATTTGGCAAGGTTGGCCTCTGTCCAAGTGTTGAGTTTTGGATACTCTAGGGACATGCTAGAATACCCTCATAGAGAGGATCCTGGATGTTTCTCCAAGGGGCAGCAGGCAGATACTATCCTTTGGCCAAGGATTGAGTATCCTGGAACACAAACCTTGACCATGTGGAATGGTTAGTTGGCTCTTGAGGTTTTTGTCGTGATCCTGCACGGATCGTGGAAAGGGAGTCTAGTCTTTCCCAGGCTAGCATCTTAGCTTCTCTAGTTCATGTGGGATGGCTAGGAGTGAAGCTATGGTAGTAGTCCTCCCTAGTGGATGGGTGAAATAGATGACTACAAGAAAAGGGAGAACATAAAAGGAATGGAAAAACTCATAGAATATCTTTTGTGTGAAGATAATACATCTTTTGTGTGAAGATAAGATATCTTTTGTGTGAAGATAAGAAATAGTATCGTCTACGTGAAGATAAAAGAAATAAAGAGTATCTTCTGCACGAACATAAAGAGAACAAAACTTCTTTAGTATGGATTCATGGAGAACTAGTCAGTGATCATGATGCCAGATGACCAAGTGGATTATATTGATGCCTCCTATCATCCAATTGATGCTATTACCCAGTTGATGATGTTACCCAATTGATGATATTACCCAGTTGATGATGTTACCCAGTTGATGATGTTATCTAGTGGATGTTGTTACCCAGTTGATGATGTTATCTAGTTGATGTTGTTGTCCAGTTGATGATGATTATTAAATTGATGATATTTCCTAGATGATATTGTTCAGTTGATGATGGCATCCAGTGACCTGTCAAAAGATAAAGAATATCCTTCTTGTCAAGAGGGAGTGTTGAAATATTGTGTAACTGCAAAGAATATTCTTATCCCCTTTTGCGGATTGGTAAAATCCTAAATGTAATATGCAAATTAAGAAGTCGCCCTCCAGGCAATTTAAAGTGGTTCTAACTACCCAGAAGGAGAAGTCGGCCCTGTCAGTGAAGATACACCTCCTTCCAGCGCTTGCCAATTTGTATAAATAAAGGAAGCCAACGCCTCATTTGTTCACTCACTCAGCTCACTCATCTAATGCGCAAGTATTGAAGGAAGTTGCAGTTATCAGTTGTTGGAAGAAGGAAGAGAGAGAGGCACATTGCTTGGGAGAGGATATTCTCTAGTGTTTATTTTATTGTCTTGGCATTGGATTGGCTATGGTTCTTTGGTTATTTTCTGGTCTAGCATCATAGTAGTTTGTCTCTCATAGAGAGAGAGTTATTATGATATTCTACTTGGTTATTGAATCTATATTAAAGAAGTTTTGTTGGGTTTTCTTCCCCTTGAGGGTTTCCCAGGATAAATGTTGTGTATCTTGTGATTGTGTTTCTCTCAGTGATCCTATCTATGCTATGGTTATCCAGTAAATTGAAAAGAAACCTAAATATAGCTTAAACTTTAGCAAAAAGAATAATGCTAAATCATATTTGTAAAGTCAGCCCCATTGATCCATTACAAAAGGAAAATACAAATTAGAAAGTGACAACTGTACAAGTCGGCCCTGACCAAGTTAAAATAGGATGGTTCATCCACTATATAAAGGAGGCGAGGCACCTCATTTATGACACACAACACAAGTTCTCTCAAGGATAAGTTTGCTAGCCTAAGAAGAAGACACAACAACAGAAGAAGTGGTGCGCTACCCTACTGTTGCTAGGGTTTCTAGTTTATCTTGTGTATATCTTATATTCTGGCATATCTCTCTTGAAGAGAGCATTATATTGACATTGTACTTGGTTGATGAATCTATATTGAAGAAGTTATGTTGGGTTTTCTTCCCCAAGAGGGTTTCCTCGGATAAATTTTTGTGTATACTATGAATGTCTTTCTTTCAATGACTCTCTTGCAGTTAATATGCTAATGAATTAAAGATTAAGGAATTTTGAATACTCTTAACTGCTTCATAAAAATTTCAACAGACGTGACATCCACTCATACCATGGTGATCAATACGGTAGGTCAACTTGGGAGAGGCACAACTTTAGTGTACAAACTCCAATTGAGGTGATTCTTGCATCGTTGGAAAGGTTTCAATGTGTAGAATATATGTACTTGCTCAATATAAAAGTTTGGACCATAAAAAAGTGTCAATTGATGCCTCAAATGGTTCTAGAAGATTTAAACAGTTTTTTTGGACCCAAATTTCCAAATTGGGATCAACTGCTAAAATGGTTATGCAAGTTGTTTCCTCCAATTTTCTCACCCATAAAGCATCAAGATAGATGAAAAATAATATAATGATCCAATCCAAATCATACCTCCCTATTTAGGAAGGATTTTGGTGCCCAAAAACTTTATTGAATGATGTGAGGAAATTTGTTCTTGACCTTCTCCCTAGAGTACCACTTTGCTTTGCTTGGAAGTTGTCCTTTCAACCCAATCTACCAAAATTTATGCTACCCCTATCATGTAGTTCTGGAATGCTTCTACAAAATTATGTCCTCTACCAACTCTACTTGAGCATCTGGTGCTAAGTCCTCTATGGAAGGTATGACTTTCTCCTCCTCTTGATCCAACATGGAAGACTCAGAGTTCGAGATTATCCACATTCACTATTGAGTAAATGTGCATGTATGGGGGTATACTGAGTTTGTAGGCGTTATCTCCCACCTTTTCCAATATGTCGAAAGGTCCATAATGCAGAGCCTTGATATTCTTACCATGATCTTGTAGTCTTTCCTTGTTCAGGTGTTACCAAACTCTATCTCCAACTTGAATGATTTTTACGTTCTTTGTTGATCATGTCATGCCTTGTACCTTTCCCGTGACTTCCTCAGTGTCTCTTGTACTTGCAAATGGATATGCCTAGTCTTTTCGACAAACTTCTCTGATTTTAATGCTTCTCCCGTGGTGTCTTCCCTCACTCCTCCTTGATGTCCATAAACAACATCCAGGGGTGAAGGCAGAAAATATACCCAAAACAAGTTTGAAAAGGGGACTTACCAGTAGAAGTGTGGACTACTCTATTATAAGAGTGCTAAATATAGATAATATTTTCATCCTAGGTATTTGAACACAGTGACTGACTTAACGAGAATTGTGACCTCAAAATGAGAACTCTAGCCCTTAAAACATGTATTTTTCATAAAAAACATGAAAATCAACCTTCAAATCAAAAAGTGGTGCTATTGGTAGCACCATTTTTCTAACCCACTCAAAATTACATATTTTTTCAATCATGGCCTTAAAAAATCAAATAGTTGCTCAAAAAAACCTTAAAATCAACCCCAAAATCAAAAAGTGGTGCTACTTGTAGCACAATTTTTTCTAATCAGGTCAAAACTTTTTTCAAGCATGACCTAATCGAGTCTAAATAAAAAAATGACTCTACCTAAAGCAAAATGTTTTTTTCTAAACGTTAAAATTATAGCTAATTACGAACTAATTGAAATTGCAATCTTGACAATAAATCCCTATGCAAATAAAAAACCCAAAATTGGATCCTAAATGGTCACTTGAAAATTTATTTACTAATTTTTTTTTAATTTACATTAAAAAATAAATAAAGAGAAAGGATAAAATCTTCACAATTTTTTTTAATGAAGAAAAAAACACATTTAAAAAACCATATTCAAAACCCAAATTAATTAAAAAAAAATGGAAAAAAAAACCTAAAAATAAATGAAAAAAAATAAATTTTCTCTTGAAAAAAAAAATTGTAAAAAAAAATAATAATAAATCTCTTGCAGGAAAAAAAACAAAAATATACTGA
>ML802422.1:173075-200252 GCA_009831015.1 Picea engelmannii
TTTAATTAGTTTTTTTTTTAATTCCAATTCTTTTCTTTTTCTTAGTTTTTAATTTATCAAAAAAAATTAAATTATATATATTTTTTCTAAATATTTAAAAATAGTATTATTTAACTACAATTATTTTCTATGTATTGAAGTAAAGGTAAACTATTTTTTTTTTCTTATTTCCTCTTAGATTATATATATATTTAATTATTTGTTTTTTTTCTTGTTTAGTTTTTTAATTTTTTCTTTAATTTTTTTTATATAAATTTATTTTTTAATTAATTTTTTTTAATTCCAATTCTTTTCTTTTTCTTAATGTTTAATTTATCAAAAAAAAATTAAATTATATATTTTTTTCTAAATATTTAAAAATAGTATTATTTAACTACAATTATTTTCTATGTATTGAAGTAAAGATAAACTATGTGTTAAAATGATATTTTTCACTCTATTTAAAAAGAATGGAACCATAAATTAATTAAGGAGACATAATTATATGAAAAATCTTAATTTCAAAAAAGTAGATGGTACACAACATTTTTAACATTGAAAGAAGCATGGAAAATTTATTAAAAACACGATTGAAAAAAAATAGAAAATTTTGAAAATAGATGAAAAAATAATGTGTAATAAGATTTAAAATATATATAAAAAAAAGGGAGGGGAATGCAACGGTAGCACAACTTTTCAAAAAGAGGTAAAAAATGTGACCCCCCAAAAAACAAAAACTTTGTAGAGTTCTCGTTAAGTTGGTAACTATATTTTTGGATGCTTTTGATTGTAACCCCTCAAAAGTTGCACCAAGGTCCTATTGACTACTTATGTGTTCCCATATGTTTGTGGATGGAATGTTGTAGATCTCTTCAACTTGGTGTCCATGTTCTCCCATAATGTAGTGCAAAATGCACCGAGAAATACGGTATCCATGTTTGAGACGATACTCCTTGGTATCCCAAAGTGCACCTAGCCCTTGTTCAAAGAACATGTTTGTTGCTTCTTGTCCTCTAATGGTCTTTTACAAGGCATGAAAATGCACATCTGGTTGAACATGTCAACTACCACAAATAGATAGTCATGTCCCTTCCTGGTTGTTGGTAAGACTCCTATAAAATCTATGGAAATGTTTTCCCAAGGTCGAGTGGGTACATGTGAGGGATGGTATAGACCTTCCTTCCTGTTACTGGGCTTGTCGGTGCAACAAAGTGTACTTGGTGGTATCATGATTTAAGATCCAACTTGGTGAAAGATTTTGTGTGTTGCAACCGATCTAACATATCATTGATCCTAGGAAGAGGGTATCGATTTTTAGTGTAATCTTATTCAATTCTCTGTAGTCGATACACATTCGCTAAGTCCCATCCTTCTTTGTTACAATTATGGTAGGTGACCCACAAGTTGAGGTGCTTGGTCAAATCACACCCTACTCCAACAGTGGTTGCAACTCCTTCACTTCATTAACTTCCAAAACGAATTGTCTATACAACCCAATATTCGACAATGGGGATTCTTGCAATAACTATATTTTGTGCTCCACTTCCCCCTTGGGTGGTAGCCCTTTAGGCTCCCAGAACACTCCTATGTATGCCTAAAGTAACGCCTCCAATTGATGTTTTTTTCTTTAGTGCACCCCTCTAGAGATGCTTTTACTCTTGTAGACTCATCATTAGACCAATTTTCTCTTTAAAAATGTAAAAACTATTTCTTACTAGAATTAATTAACTTCTTGGCTTGGATGGCACTTACCAGTGAGATCTTTGATTTTCCTTTATGTGTGTTGATGATGTAGTTCTTCCCATCCTTGATTAGTTGGTATTGGTTGGCTCTCTGCATGAAGATTGCATCCTTCATATACATGTAGGCGCTTCCAAACTGTAATGTCCTCGTTGGCCTAGGAGTCATAAGGAGTGGTTCCACTAGCCTAACCTGGGTCTCGTAAGATAAGTCGGAAAATTTACCTAAAGAACTCAACTTTTGCCTAGGAAATAAATTTATAAAGTGAAAAAGGGGGACATGGGTCTTAGGCAAATAATGTCACTTAAAAATTATAAAGGTGCACACACAAAGTGACTTTAAAAATAAAATAAAAGTAAAGTGAGCGGGAAAATCAATTAACTGAGAAATAAAAGAGGGGGAATGAGGAGGCACTGCTCATTCTTACATTTTGCTCATTTGGAAATTAGATTTTGGAGAGCTCTTGAGGAAAGAATCTAGGGTTTTGGAAACCTTTCATCTATCTCTGGTTTCGGTGTTGAAACTATACACCCTAGTTAGATCTGAAGAAGAAGCCACTACAGATTTCTTCATTGCACTTCACTAGATTGTGTTCCTTTATTCGGCATTTAATCTCTGTGTGTGGAGGTCGATTTGATCAAGGAGGGCGAGTTTTTCTTGGAGGGTACAAATTGTTTGTGGTTGGGATTTATTTTGAGGAGGTGGTGTTCTTCCTAATCTGGAGTTTACCTCTGCCTGAGCCAAATCCTTCATCTATGGGTCGATTTCATTAGTGGGGTTGTTGCCTAGTGTGAGGCTGAGTTGAGGAGCAGAGAATCGAGGTTTATCACTGTTGATATACTATATATTAAGGGTGTGGCATTCCCTCTCTAAGTTGGGCGCATTTTTGGGTATGCATTTCGAGATATATTATCTTTGTTGGAAGGTCGTGTTGTACTATGTTCTGGACGTATTCCTCTGGTAGGGGAGTTGTGGGAGCATTGCCATTATTCTGGGAGACTTTACCTCTGTCTACTCACATTCTAGGCGCATCATTAAAAGGGATTCTCTTAGCTGCAATGGATATAACTAAAGGTTGATACATGAGGATCGAGGCACCATTTGGAAATGTTCCCTTGCTACTGTTACACACAATTTCCACTCTCAACAGGGCACTACAGTGGTCAACCATTATCTCACTGATTTTAGGTGCTATCATATTATTGTTAAACTCAGATTGTATTTGTTCGTTGAAGTCATAACTTGATATTATTATGGGAGGTTAATCATGCAAATGTTGATATAGTCTGTGTGTAATTTTCTGATTTTAAATGAAATAATCACCCACAAATTCTAAGTGTTGCACCTACTAAAACATATATCAATTTGTATAATCACCTATGCACTATAAGAAGGTTTATCTATTATAAAAGTGGCAAGTTTTCATTTATAATTGTTGCATGCAAAGTGTTCGAAGAAACATCTCAGTAATAAACCTCCTTAAAACTCAGAAAATTTCACTTCAAAAACCTAAGGGTACCAAGTGGGTATCTACAATGGTATCAGAGCATGTTCCTCTGTAGTTGTGGGCTTTGAGGGGCACTTATAATCAGATTTATGAGACTAGAAGACGAGCAGAACATTACCAACAAAAGACGTAGGGGAAGAACACCAGACCCCCTGTGTGGAAAGAAGAAGAAGTGGTTAAGAAATAAGAAACATGAGAGGTAACACCATTTATCACACTTAAAGGAAAATAAACTATGGGGGAAGAAGATGATGCCAGGATCAACAATTTGTTTAATATTTTGAATGATTTGGCCAAGGGTCAAAAGGTCATGATGGACCTTATGGGGCAGCTAGCTAAGAATTCCTTGGAGGGCCCAACGAAGCAAAATCAGAATGGTGATGGGGGCTCAAACAATGGAGAGGGTAGCCATTCATGCACTATCATGCAGAGCCACCCCCACTTGTACACCAAATCCTTCATACCCACTATGCCTCAATTTTTTAGGAATGATGTTACAGGTCCATTGATGCAGGTTGATCAGGATGAGCCCTACAGGGCATATTTAGAGGAGTACAGGAGGTTGGGAGATGATTTCCACTCAGCCTTGTCTTTTGCAAAGTTCTGCAATATGAAGATAAAAAACCAACCGAGAGGTCCCATGAGGGCCATGACACAAAATTTTGAGTTGCAACACACCCTTGGGAAGGTCACCATTCCCAAATTTGATGGAGATCTAAATGCTCTGCGAGATCATGGGTGTAGAAGCTCGACACTTACTTCCAGCTGCACTAGATGAAAGAGACAAATGCCATTAAGTTGGCCACCTTGCACTTGGATGGTGAGGCCCATGAGTGTTGGTACCATGGGTTAGTCACCTTGTGACATGCCAGGGTCACTTCCTACCTGGACTTCACACAGAGGCTCATCGAGAGATTTGACAGGAAGGATCTAGAGCTTCACTTTATAGAGTTGGCTCAACTCAAGCAGACAGGTAGCCTAGAGGCTTATATATATGAGTTTCAGAGGGTTGTTGTGCTGGTGACAAACATTTCAGAGGCTCATTTGGTGATGATGTTTGTTGAGGGGATTTTGGAGCCTCTACGAGGATTGGTCAAAGCTTACAAGCCTAACTATTTACAGAATGTAGTCAACGGAGCTCATGACATGCAAGATGCAATACCGAAAAGTTGGTTTCCGCCCAAACCCACTTTTACCCCGAAGACTAAGGAGACCAGACCACCTCAGAGAGATTGGGCTAGAAAGCCCAAACTGGATGAAGAGACTAAGAGAGAATTGAGGAAAAAGAAATTGTGTTTCAGTTGTCAGGAACCATGGGCACCGGGACACAGATGCGCTAGGACACAAATTCCCTAGGAAGGACAAAATGGGCAAGGCCCATTACATTGAGGTATACTCTGACAGTGACAGTGATGAGGATGAGGATGAGGATGAGGAGGTGGAGCAGGCATAGGACCAGGGACATCCAGCATCAGGACAGGAGTCTTCACACGCTGGGGCTAAGGGCCTAGTCATGGCCTCGATCTCAAGATTTCTGAGGTATCATACCTTCAGGGTCAGAGGTGTCCTACAGGGGCACAAGGTGATAGTCTTGATTGACGGGGGAGTATCCCATAACTTCATTGATGCCAACATGGTCGAGAGGAGAGGAATTTCGACATAGCAATTCGATGAGTTTACAATAGTCATACTAGGAGGACACCAGATGAGTTGCACCAAGTGGATTCCCAAGCTCACAATAACCATGGGGAACTACCCAATGAAAGATGATTTCTTCGTGGTGGACGTACCAAACACCAATGTAGTGTTGGGCGTTCAATGGCTTTACTCCATTGGGAGATACACTACTGATGAGAGGACCATGGAGATGGATTTCATAGGCCCAGATGGTAATAAAGTGGTCCAACAAGCCATGCACCAGTACCCGCCGAAGATTGTGTCATCGCACAACATGGAGGTGTGTCATTCCTCTCTGAGACTGAGATGGGACGTTGTGTGCCCATGTGTGGGGTGAGGATTCCCATGAGATGGGTGTATCGATGTGTATGCCCCTATATGGGGTGAGGATGCCCATGAGATGGGTGTGTCGTTTGAGATGAAACGATGTGTACCCCTGTGAGGGGTGAAGGTGCCCATGTGATGTGTGTATCGTTCTCCTCTGTGTAAAGAGTTGAGACGATGTGGTACTCCAGATGATTATGTTGAGTAGGACGTCCTTGTGGCCCAACACAGGTAGACATGCCCCTAGTGGTTGAGCACTAGTGGGTGTGTGAGATCCCTTGCTATATTGTCTGAGAGTGAGATTTACATGTAACCCCAATTGTGAGGTAAAGGGTACAAGTCGGCTCCACCATATGTAAAAGATAATTAATGTTTGTTGTAATAATTAACTATTTTCTAAGTTATTGAGGTCAGCCTTGTTGTGCCAATAGACACCACTTTTGGTATGTCCAGTCTAGTATAAATAAAGGTAATTTCCCCATTGAGGAAGCACACAACACACACAAGTCACATGTCATTTGGAAATTTCATCAAGTACATCTTCTAGGGCTGAAGTGTGCACCTCTCTTGGGCGCTAGTTTCTTGGTTTTGGAGAGCACCCTTTTGTGTGCTAAGTCTATGGTGTGGGAGGTCTTTCTCTTGAAAATATAGGTTTTCTTCCCTTTTTGAGAAGGGTTTCCCAAGCTATTTCTTGTGTTCTTGTGCATGGTATTTCTTCTTGTGATCTTGGTTATTACAACAATTGTGAATGGTGTCGTTGCATTTGTTTGTGGTTCAAGTAAATGCTAAAATTGAAATAAACCTCATGCTTGAGCGTAGCATACTGAAAATTCAACATATTCAACGTAAATACATGCAAAAAAATAATTCACTGTTACCTCGTATGATTAGAACAAGAACATCAAGCATTCACACAATGTTGCATAATACCCAAGTGACCTCCAAAGTCTTGAATCTTTATTCCAAAAGCAATGATGATTACAATATAGTACAAAAGTATTTCCCCAGTCTCCTATTAGCTAAATCAGGAGGGATTGCTTTGTTTAAATATACAAGAGGAACATAGATCCCAATGAAGAGGGCACACATCCCAATGTGGTCGAGCCATATGGGAGGATAGGAATGTTGCACAACTCAAGCAACTCCATGAGAAGTCACCACAAGCAAAGTAAGAGAGGAGAGGAGGTGACACCTTGCCAAGGAGAGGTGGCGACCTTCCTTGGGGTTGACGTCTCTCTCTCTAAATGCACCATATTATAGCACAATCTGTACTTTCCCAAAGCCCAAGGAAAGTGAGGCAAGATTGGCGTAACAGGGGGTGACCTATCACTGTGACCTTAATAGGAAACCCATTTTTGTTTAGGAGTACATCAAGGTTACCCCAAGGGATATGTCCCTACTGACCTAAAGGGTTCATGAAACTAAGGCAAGGATGAAAGAATACCCCCCTCTCAATGGTCACTCAAGTCAAAAGGTTCTTCAGATCTTTAAGAGATGAAACAATAGTAAAATGAAGTGTACCTTCCCAGAACAAGACAACAAGAAAAATATGTCAGCTTTCAAGTACCAAATGATGTTAGTACTTCATAAGATCATGAACCTTCGAGATTCCTTCAAGATATAAGCTAGTTGATATAAAATTGCAGCGATATGAAAGTTTACAACAACAATGAGTATTTTATAAGAACTATAAAAAATATACCTTGGAATTGCTTGAAAAGACAATGAAAATGTAGCTTTAACTAGGCAGAATGATAATCAATTGTCACAAACAATTTTTGCAATGTCTAGCTAGAATTAAAGCCAATTTTGCAGATAATTTGTTGTAGTTAGATGGTTGTAGAAATCTTTTGTAACAACAACAAGTATTAGTGCTCAGAATTGCAAGAAAACATCATGTAAACTTAGCATTTATCAGGTAGATTGTTTGGCAATTTTTACAAGCAATTTCTGAGTGAGTTAGATGCAAGTTATGTAGGTGTATGTAACAAATTAATGTAGATTAGTATGGTTGTAGCATTGAGTTGCAACAATAGCAAGTTAACTAGTGAACTAGTCTAGTTTAGAGTTAGTAGAAGTTAGCAAAAGCTTCAAGGAAGAGAGTTTGAGTGTTAGGTTGATCAATCATTCACTAAAGCAACTGGACTAGTGCCATTATGGGGTAGTGGAGTCAATAGGTGACGGATTTTACTTGGAATTAGTAACAAAAATGATTATACTTGTCTAAGTGAAGAATGGATCTTAGAAGAGTTAGCACTTTAAGTCTTTCGGGAGCCAAACTTCAAGGGCAGTGAGCTACTTGAGAGTAGGCACTTCTAGGCCCTAGTGCCTTCCTCCTCCTTAGACTATTGAAAGATATTAAGAGCGACAATAACTATAAAATGGCTTCTAAAGTGATAGTATTTTAGGGCTTTAGGAGTTTGTCTAGGCCAAATCACTTTAGCAAATTTTAGCAAATGAAGAGCAATGAAAACCCTAGATTGCCAAGTAACTTCACCAAGAAATGATCCAAGTTGCAAATTTTAGCCTCCAAGACAAGTGTGCCTCCCTATTTCAGCTAATAACTCCCAAATAGGGTGCAAATTGCAGACTACACTTGTTGCGTGATGAGTTATGATGAAAAATGAGAGTACTTTCTCTTTATTTATACAAAATTAATGACCTTTAATTAATTTTTGGTTAAATAAAGGTCGACTTGCCCAATTTACATGAAAATTCATTTTTTACATAAATAAAATTAATTAACCCCTAAAATCATCTCCATGGGTCATGTCATGCCCTTCTAGGGTGATGTTGAGCCCCTAAGGTGGAACATTGGGCTCCAGATGCAGAACGTTTGGCCTCCAAAGGCCCTAGATGATGCCCACATGTGCCAACCAGCTCACAACTGCCCTCAAAACGCAAACCCTAGCTCTGGATGACGTCCATGGTCATAATGGTGATGTCATGGGATCTCAAAGGTCAATGTCTAGGTGGAAGAGAAAGATCCCCCTAGGTCTAGGTCTGACGGGGTGTCTCCAAGGGAAATGTCCTTCTTTCTTCCTGGTGCAAATCTCAAATGTCTTCTTGCCCTTGGCTGGGGCTACAACATCCATCTGTGGGCTTTCATCCCCATGAAGGTTCGAGTTAATCATTCCCCATGTGTACCTGTCCACCGGGCAAGGTCCTACAACAACAACAAGTATGCCCTCCAGAGGTTCATAAGTCACAAGGATCATAACATGTAAATCACATCCAATAATTAAATTATCTGAACATGTGCATCAAACCCCCCTTTACCCAGACAAATGCTTAAAGACATTATGCAATTCAATAAGTCAAGATTAGAGAAGGTCCCATGGTGTCCTATTGGGCTATTCCTTCTTAAGTTTGGGGTGTTTCACAGGTGAGAACCAATCCAGGTCATGTAAGTGTATGAGGTGGCGTGGGGTAAGTGTTTGGGCATGAGGTGCAATGATAATAAGGAAATGTAAATCTTACCTGTGGGTGCCTTTGTAGAGGGTGAGTTGCACCTTGTCATAGATGTCATTGTTTCCTAGCCCATTCACTGCCTTTTATTCTTGGCTTCATTGTTTTTGATCTTTTGCTTTTATGCTTCAAGGGAACAGTTGAGAGACATTGTCTTGGCTTGGACCAGAGGTGACAATGTTATCCACAAGCATTTCACGGAGATGAGAAGGTTGGCTCGTGATGAGACCCCCTTTCTCTTGGCTATGCCACCAACAACCACTACCCTGGTTTGGTGACCAAAAAGATGGTAGTGTCATACCGCTACATGCCCATGGTCATAATAGGTCGACTCGTGATGTGACCTCCCATCCACCAACTAATACCTTGAGTGTTTTCTTATCTTATGAGTTCCCTTTTCTTACTGAGAATATTTTTACTGTTTTCTTGGGAATCCTTGGGTGAAGCATCTCAACGGTTTCATCTTTGGCTTTTAACTCTTGCCAACTACTTTTACCCTTTGGGCCTTTAGCCCCTTCTTCCCACAAGGCAAGGTACAACCCTTCCTAGTGTGGCAAATCCCAATGCCCGAATAAAGGTAGGGAGAAATGAGAGGAATAAAGATGAAAAGTGGTAAGTATGGAGGGAGCGGACGATGACCTTTCACAGAACCACCTAGTGGCAACCCATCCTAAAGGGAGATCAACTTACTAGGGCATCATATCACCCTTCCAAGTATGAACAAGTCAAAGAGTATAATTTCCAAGTGAACGTTATGAAATGAAGGAGAATTTAATGCAACATATTCAAGTGCTTCAAAAATCATAGTGAAACATACCATGATACCCAAACTCATTACCTCATGGAGCAAGACTTACTGCTACTTCAGGACCAAGCTAGTGGGATGGACACTATTGTCGTTAATAAAGAGGTTGCCTTGAAGAAAATAAGGCCCGCCATTGCCATGCTCAAGTCATTTGTCTCTCGACACTCCATGTCTAAGACCTGTGGGCCTCGAAATATGATCTCCTTAGTTATCCTTAGGGTAGGGATAACACACCACATCTCTCAAGAGGTGCACATGGCTTTCTTGGGATCTCCATCAAGTGATGACAACTCAACCTCAACTCACTCATAACTCTCCTCAACTCGCCTATAGTGCCACTAAGTTGCGGTTAATAGAGAGAGAAAGAGAGAGTTATAACTCAAAACGTGTCCCCGACATGTTTCCTAAAAATAGGAATGTTGATTTATTTGTCTTTTATTCACCTTTTTTTAGTATAATTGACTTTTTAATGAGAATAAGTCAATAATTTCTCTTGAAAATTAGGAATAGGGGTATAAAGGGTATTCTGGGTTAGAAAGCGACACCCCCGAAGGCATATAATGCCACCTAGTACCACCACTTTTTTAATACTACATCAATTTACAAAGTAAAAATCTCAGTTTACAGGAAATTTTATGACTTATTAAAAATAATTAAAAAATCCTAGACTGACCTAATGCATGTTTATAAGGCTCTATATAAATGACTAGCATGGTAATATACATTAGACACTAGAATCAGACAACACACACTAATGCCTAACCATTAGTACACACTCCAACTTTGGAGGTTATGAGTGAAAAAACTTAGAAATTATAATTCGTTGAAGAGCAAGATATAATTAACATGTGAAAAAAAACACTCTAGAGTATGCACTGATGATCAAGTCATAGGGAGTTGATCCTTTTACGTAAAAGAGGCCTCATGCTATGTAATGTCCCCTTCCATGTGATATTGACCATGGGGGACTTAGTAGCCTAGTTGTTCTCCCTAGGCTATAGTCTCCTTAAGAAAAAGGGGACTAAGAATAATTAACTTATTATCAAAAGGTGACAATGATTGAAAAGAAAAAGGTAAAGTGGTTTTATGAAATAATTGGAGAAAAGAACCTTAGAAATCCAAAATGACAACTTAAGTGAAAATTAGGAGGGATAAAAGGAAGGAGGGTGAATTGCTCAATTAATTCTTGACATTTCTCACTTGCTATTTGAGCTCTACAACTTAGACATTTTGAGGGTTTTGAGGAAACAAACCTTAGAGATCAGCAAGGAGGTGAGAGATTCCTCTGTCCCTGATCCAAGCTTAGCAAATGTGGTGAAAGATTCCACCCAACGATTCTACCAGTTTCAGATCAATTTGTATCAGTGATTTGTGGAAGCAAGGGCACAATTTTTGGGGTTTCTGCAGGACTAGGGTGTACTGTGTCGGAGATAAGAGTTTGTTGGCCTTAGAGGACCTTGGATCTAGAGTAGATCTCATTCTAGAGTTGTTTTCCATCATTAGGGCACCTTTTCTCATCAGTCTTGGAGGGCTTATCACTACATATTTATTTCTTACTGAAGTTGGGAGAATTCTTGAAAGAGGGCACACTTGTTCTTGGAGATACAAAGAGTTGGAGGGTCAAATCTACAACTACAGTTGAGGAATCTCTTCTTATGAGCTTATTATTCCCAGATCTATAGATTTGCAACATTTTTCAAGAGATTGGAGGCCAGAACAAGTAGGGTCGAATTTCCTAGGAGGATTTCTAGCCAAAGAGGGGCACAACTCATCCATAACAACCACCCAGAAGATAGAAGGGAAATAAATTGATCTTTCTGATCTTGCATGCTGCTTTTGGGAGTTCATGAGAGCCCATCTCTCACTATTTTCATTGTATCTTGGAGCTATTCTCAACCACACATATTATTCTTCCATCTCTATTCCAGATTTGGTCATCCCTTGTAATGAGGTAAACTATATATTTAAATATATATTTGGTCATCTTGTGTTATCTCTTTACATTATTCTTGTATATCCTTTATTGCTACATTTCAGTCATTTGTTGCTATAAAAAATCTATAACCAAACCCCAATGCAATTTGGAAGGCAAGACAATAAACTGTTTGACAAAAACCCACATTCAGAAAAACAATAATTCACAATATTCCTGGTAAATCTACTTGGGAATAATATAGTGGTATCAGAGCACAAATCCTCCCATCTTGTGAGGATTGCTAATGGAAGTGTTATCCCCATTTTTTGGATAACTAAGGAGATGATGTCTCGAGGCCCTCAGGTTGTAGGTATGGAGTACCAAGAGATTACATGACCAACAGTACTCCTTTGCACAGATGGAAAACCCACTCACCACCACAGATGGTCACAAGTTTACAGATGGCATCCACCACACCAGTTGGCTTCCAAAAGGCAGTGGGCCTTGCTTCATGAGGTACAAGTCAGTATTATGGTGAGCATCATTTCAATACTTAATCCATTTGATTATGTTGTATCTTAGATTTGCTCTAGATTTCATGATATGTGCTTGGACATTATGCCTTTTGCCCTGCTTCACCTTGGTGGTTGACTTTGTGCCCTAGTAAGTGGTATTCTTTGGGAATGGGTTTGCTGCTGGGAAATCCTTTAATGAGCCATTGTACCATTCCCAACCATACTTACCATTTTCCATCATTATTCCTTTTCATTTCCTTATCTCTTGGGATTTTAGGGTGTATTGACCCCAGAAGGGGTTGTCCCTCATTCTATGGGAAGAAGGAGCTAAAGGCCTAGAGGGGTTGGTGTTGGGTAAAAGATAAAATCCATATATAAACCTTCTAGATACTTCGCCCATGGATCACCCAAGAAAGCAATAAAATGCTTATCTTTGAATAAAAGGGGACCCATAATATAAAAAATAAATGCTTGAAAGGTAGATTGAAGGATAGGAGGTTTCATCATGAGCCGACCTATCACGTCCATGGATATCTAGTGGCATGACATTATCATTATCTAGTCATCAAATCAAGGCAGTGACTCTCAGTTGCATGGCTGAGAGAAAGGGGGTCTAATCACGAGCCAACCTTCTCATTTCCATTATGCATTTGTGTGTGAAATTTCCACCATCTGGTCACCACGCCGGGGTAGTGACCTTCAAACTTCTCCTTGTGCTATTTTGAAAGAAAATATAAAGAAAGAAAGATAAAAGGAAAATGATGGGCTTGGAAAAAGTGCATTACGGACAAAGGTACCACACACCCTCTACAAAGGCACCCATGAATGAGACACTACGACCCCTAGTATGTCATGAGTCATATGCCCATTGAGTCTTGACCCTGTCCACCTCATACACTTTACATGGCTTAGAGAGGTACCTCTTGGAGGCTCTCAACCTAGAGCAAGGCCTACCCAATAGGACACCTTGTCAACCCTCCCATACTTGAGCTTGACAAGTCACCTAGTCTCTTTGAGCTATTAATTGTTTGATATAGTAATCTTTGATGCACATGCTTAAATGGCTTATTTATTGATTGGATCCACTTATCATGATGTTATGACTTGAAATCCTTGAAGGGTGTGTTCATTTGTCTTTGTAGGACCTAGTTGGTGGACAATTTTGGGAGAACAAGCCTAACTTGGGCTTCCATCGGGCTACAAGCCCACAGGTTGGATGTCAGGGGCCTGCGTGCCAAATGAGAGAAAGATAACTTGGACGACCTTCATGATGACTTGGACGACCTAGACCATCCATTGCTTGCCAAACGGTTTTCCCAAGAGGGGCAAAACGTCCCATTTTTAGCATGACATCATGACTATGGGGGATAGGGCTTGGTGGTGAGGTGTCACTGATTTGCACTTGAATGTTTTGAGAAGAAGAGGGTCTTCACAATGATGAGATCACCTAGATGCTTGACACGTGGCCTTGGGAGGCCCTTCCATACTTCTCCAACATCAACGACCTCATCAAAGTGGCAAAATGTGCCCTAAAGGGGTTACGTCATCCTAGATTAGGGTTTAATTTGTGCAAAAGATGAAATTTTAAGTGAATTGTTTAATATTAGGGTTGTTGACCCCTAATATTGTGTTTTACTCCTTATTTTGTGGACAAGCCATGTAGGCTAATTTTTGTGTAAATAAAGATCATAAGATCTCATTTTAAAAGATAGCTCTCCCTTGTGGAGAAGGACTTATCTAAAATTTTCGGCCCTCTTGGCTCTTTCTATTCTCTTGTGCTTTGGTTTATGGCTAAGTCTTGGATATTTGGTTGATGGAAGTGATGCGCTAGCCTTGGAAGGCTTTTTCTAGCTTTTATGGTGGTTTGTCCTAGCTTTTTTCTTGAATTGATAAGTTTTTTACATTGTGCTATCATTATTGTTCAAGTCAAGGTTATTTTGCTAGAGCATGGTGGGAAGTATAAGAGCATACATCCCCACCATAGTTTCCACCATTTTATGCTTACATTCTATTGGTTTACCAAGAGTTTTCTAAGAGAAGTATAAGGGCATACACCCTCTTAGCTCAAACCCTAGCTAGAGATACCTGCCTTGGGAAGTAAGAGGGTTTACACCCCCAAGGAGGTCGTACATCTAGCTCTTTCTTTTCTTGACTCCATTAACCCATTTTTAAAGGCACTAGTCATTTACTTATTGCATTGGAGAAATAAATTGATGCCTTGGGAAACATGAAAGTTTCAAGTTTTCAAGTTGTCTCTTTGGGATAATGATCTTGATGCCTTGGGGATTCTTCCTCCCTTAGGGCGTCCCCATTTTCCTACTACTTCATTTCTTGTTACTAATACTGACCTGCAGCCATTAGGGCTGCATAATCCTAGCTAGTAACTTACTCCTAACTCCTAAACTAACCATAGATTTCCCCCCAACTTTGCTAGTCTAACACACTAAACTAGGTGCATCTTTGGGGTTGTTTTTTGAGTGCTAGTTAATGGTTAAACTTGTTGTTGTACATCATTAAATGCTACAGCCATAAGGCTGATATGTTACTGCAGAAATCCACTTCATAACAACTTGCTTTTATTTAGTCTTAAAGTGTTATGTTCAAATCACAAGTGATTACTAAATTCATTAATGATATTGCCTATTGATCTTGTGCTTTATATGCTGATTTGGATGCTTCATTTTGCTGATATAAACTGTCATCCACTGCTGCAAATTAGGGACAACAAGCTTGACATGCTGATCCACACTAACACATAGCATTGCAAGGTGTTTTTCTTGTGGTTCGGGTAGGTACAGGTGCATCGACAACTATTTTTTCACTTGGTATCCATTTACCTCTCTCCGCTCATCTTTTCCAATCATTCATTTCTTCCATCACTTGACTTTTTGGCGGACTTCCCCTTACACTTCCCTTCATCCTTTCCAATCCCCCTAGGGTCCCTGGGATCGCCTCCCAGGAGTGACCTTAGTCACCCCCCAAGTGCGAGACCTACATCGAGGTGACATTTGGTGTAGGATTCCCAAAGTTGTAGCACTTGTTCCATGGTTGGGTCGGGATTTTCCCAACGTACAACTTGCACTATAAAAAGAAGGATACAATAGAAGGGTGAAGGATAGGAAGGCAAGAGAACCAGAAACAATTCAAGAAATGGAGGAGAGACAGGAAAGAAGGGATGGTAATGACAAAGGCACTGATTGGGCAAAAATAGTTCAGCAAATGTAGCACTCTATTGAGAGGACACAGTTTGACATGCAACATCACTTGCAAGAGACACAAGAGCATTTGTCAAGGGGATAGACTAATCTCAAGACAACTTTGAAAACTATTTAACATGGGAAAAAGAAATTGATTGCTTCAGTGGATGCGGGATAGGACAAGATCGCACAACTACTCATGCAGATGGTACATGGCAAGGAACCACCTAATTATGGATGGAACAATGGAGCTAGTGGATATCATGGGGGAGAGTGGAATCACGTTGAATCTAATCACATGGCCTATACTGAGGGACAAAGCCTCTTTGGAGGCACAAACGAAAGGGTGTGAGGGAGTAGCAGAGTCACGCCTAGGCCTTAGGCACAGTAGCATGATGCTCACTTCCAGGGGCGTTTGGAGGTAGAAGATATCTTTGAGTTTGCAAGAGAGTATGCGTCCATGAGCGCAGGCTTCAGGAGACAAGTCACGCTATCAAAATATTTTGGAATCAAGTATAGAGGAAGGCCTAGGGAGTTTCACAGGGGAAACAATGAGCTAGCATGCAAAGTAGGGAAAATGGAGATTTTCCCCTTTTATGGAACAACTAAATCTTCAACAAAGGCATGGGTACAGAAATTGGATGCCTATCTACAACTAAACCCCATGATGGAGTTGGATGCCATCAAATTTGTTGCCTTATATTTGGAAGGCAAGGCCCATGAATGGTGGTACCATGGAATGACCACTTTGGGGCATGCATACATTACCTCTTATATAGAGTTCACACAGAAACTCATGGATAGATTTGATCAGGGGGACCTAGAACTTCACTTCCAGGATCTCACACAACTTAGACAAACAGGTTTAGTGGAGACATTCATAAAGGAATTTCAGAGAATAACAGTGATGGTTACAGATGTGTCAAAATCTAGGTTGATGATGCTCTTTTCCAAAGGGCTAAAAAAACCCTTGTGTGGTTGGGTCAAGGACTTTAATCCTACCACACTACATGATGCGATTTGGAAGACTAGAGACTTGCAGGTAGCAGCTTCCAGAAACAAGTTTACTCCTAGGCCCCCACTTGCTCCAAGAGGAAGGGATCAAAGAGTGGTTGACAAGAGTAAGGGGAAACTTGATGAAGCCACAATAAGGGAGTTGAGACAGAAGCACCTTTGTTATACTTGTAGGAAACCATGGGAGCCAAGGCATAGATGCATGGGCAAAGGGAAAATATACTACATAGAGATTCTTTCAGACAGTGAGGAGGAAGATGATGTTGGACATCTTCAAAATATGGAGGTGACCCAAGTAGAAGATGAGCACACACATGAGGAAGGGGAGGATGAGATAGTGCGCAATGCAGAAGGGATCAAGAAGGTTGTAATAACATCCATCAATGGGGTGCAAAAGTTTAGTACCTTCAGTAAGAGGAGTCCTTCAAGGAAAAAGGGTCACAATGCTTATTGATGATCGCGCTTCCCATAATTTCATTGATGTTGCTTTAGTGATTAAGAGACATCTACCCATTGTGGAGTTTGAGGGATTTTTTGTGGAGGTAGCAGGAGGGCGCACCATACCATGTGATAGGTATATTCCCCGGATGAGCCTGACTTTGGGTACGCACAACTTAACTCAAGATTTCTATGTGATGGATCTTCTATACACTAATGTAATACTGGGAGTTCAGTGGCTTAGCGCCCTGGGACCCATCACTACCAAACTACAATACCATGGAGATGTGCTTTAATTCTCAAGAAGGAAAAAGGGTAACCTTGAAGGGAATGATAGAGAATACACCCAGGGTGGTCTCAAAAAAGAACATGGATGTTGTTTTCAGGCTTAGGGATTTGGCTTATGCAACAAAGTGTCTAGTTGTCACCCAAAACACTCAGGCTAAGCGCCAACACTACTCACTAGACATACAAAGGATAATTGACAAGCATGAGAGGGTTTTTGGACTAGTTCCCCCAAGACAACCACCAGATAGAAGCTTTGAACACAATATAGAACTAGAGGAAGGTGCCAAACCTATGATTACCACACCATAAAGGAACCCAAAGAAATTCAAGGATGAAATTGAGAAATCCATCAAAGAACTTTTGGACATGGGGCATATTAGGCCAAGCTCAAGCCAATTTGCATCTTCTATTGTGTTGGTAAAAAAGAAGGATGGAACCATGCACATGTGTATTGATTACAGAGCCTTAAATAAAAAGACAATAAAAAAAAAGTGCCTCGTTCCAAGGATAGATGAGCTATTGGATGAGCTTCAAGGTGTAGTCTATCTCACAAAAATTGATCTACACTCAGGATACCATCAGATTAGGATGAGGGAGCAAGACATACACAAGACAACTTTCAGTTGTCACTATGGGCAAGACATAGTTATTCCTTTTGGACTAACCAATGCGCCAGCCACCTTCCAATCATGTATGAATCATATATTCAATAAGCAATTAAGGAAGTTTCTATTGTTTTTTTTTATGATTTGTTGATATACAACAAAACCTCGGAGGATCATCTCAAGCATGTGGATGAGATCTTGAACATCATGGAAGAACAATAATTATATGCAAAAGAGTCCAAATGCGAATTTGGGATGACTAAGGTGTTAATGATTGCAGCTATGTGAGACATTCTCCATCTTACAAACCTGTGAGGTGTGGATCATTGGAGTTATGTGAAGTCTTTCTCTCAGCCTGCTAACTTGAGAGAAAGCCCCGAAGAAGGTATGTGGTTCCTACCTGAGATAGAGATGGGAACTTAGAGATGACCTCCTCCATTCAGATAGTTGAGAATAACTCTAGATGATTATCCAGTGGAAAAGCGATCTGTTGCGTTAGGACGTGCATGTGGCTTAGCACAAGGTGAACGTGTGAAATCCCAAAGTGTTGGGTGAATCTTCATGAGAACATAAATGAAGATGATGTATTAGCCTCCTCTGAGCAACAGAGTTGACGAGAAGACTTCAGATGATTCTCCTGTCGGTGGCAGTGGGAAAGAAGATCTGTAGAGTGGACGTGCCTGTGGACGAGCACATGTGAACGTGTGAAGACCTCGTTCTTTAGTGTAATGCAGTGAATCGGAGCTATGACATCCCTATGGATGTGCCCCTAGTGGATGAGCACTAGTGGGTGTATCAGATCCTTTGCTATATATTGTTCAAGAGTCATACCTACCTATAACCCTAATTGTTATGTAAAGGGTACAGGTCAGCCCCACCTTAATATGTTTAATATTAAATGTAAAAGATAATTAATATTAATATTAATAATAATTATTATAATAATAATAATAAATATATTATGCCTTAGAGAGGTTGGCCCTGTTGTGCCAATAGACACTTCAGTTGATAGGACAAGTCTAATATAAGTAGAGGGAAATCTTCCTTTGTAGAAACGTATCTATCTTGTGAGTTTGCAAAATTCAGCAAGTACACTTCTTTCGCAAAAGGTGCGCACCTCTCTTGGGCGCTAGAGTTCTAGGGTTTGAGCACCCTCTTGTGTGTTAGGTCTTTCTTGGTGGAAAAGGTCTTTCTCTTGAAGATTATAGCAAAGGATTTGGTTGGGCTTTCTTCCCTTGTTGAGAAGGGTTTCCCAAGATACATTTTGTGTTCTTGTGCATGGTGCTTCTTCTTGTGATCTTGGTTTTTGCAGCATTTATGGTTATGGTTAAATGTTAAAATGGAATGAACTTCATGCTTAACCTAATGCTTTTGAAAAATCAACATGGTATCAGAGCATAGGTCTTGAAAGAACCCATTGCACAAGCATCTACCAAGTCTCATCCTTTACCAATCATTCCTACTCTCCTGTAGAACCGTACGAGCCTCCTAGGGTTTCCAAAAAATTTGTACGACTCTCCTCTTTTGGGTGTTTCATCCCCTTAGAACTTGGACGTTGGGGATATTCTTGGCATAGAAGAGTATGGCCTCTTCCAGCGCATCTCTAGTGGCTCTAAAAACGAAATTCCGAGAAATTTTGATTTTTGGACCTAGGGTTTCTAGGGTGTCGAAATTTCCTACAGAATATTATTCCAGAATTTGAAGAAACAAATCAAATGAAGAACAAAACTTTGGTAGAAGATAGGCTTGATGGAGCAATCAACTTCAGCCCCTGGAAATCAAAGCTTCTAGTCACTCTTGAAGAAGATGATCTCTTGGATGTGACAACTAAAGTGCTACTAGACACTGCTACAGATATAGAAAGAAGATAAGAAAGGAAGATGATGTCAGAGCAAGAGAAATAATCATCTACTCGGTAAGATATCACCTCTTGCCTCATATTGCCAATCTAAAGACACCCTATGATATGTATGAAGTCTTAAAAAGAATGTTTGAAAGTGACAACACTCTCAAAGCTCTTATCTTAAAGAGCCAACTTCAAAGTACTAAGATGGCAAAGGGTGACTCAGTTTGACTCTTCTTTATGAAGATATCAGAGATTAAAGAACAACTAGAGACCATTGGGGAAATCATGTCTGATAGAGAAATTGTCTTAACTACTCTCAAGAATCTTCCAAAATCATGGGAGCCTTTCATTCAAAGTATCAGTGGAAGAGAAGCTCTACCAACCTTTGATTGACTATGGACAGATTGCACTCAAGAAGAACTTAGACTTAGAAACAAAGGAGTGGAATATTCTTCAGAAGAAAATCATGCCCTTGCACTTCATACAAAGAAGGGAGGAAGATTCAAAAAAAATTTCAGGAAAACATTTAAAGGTGAAAAGCCTCCATCCAATCCAGGTTATCAAAGAGATGCTTCAAAAATCCAGTGCTTCACATGTGACAAGTATGGACACATTGCAAGACATTGTCCAACCAGGAAGAAGGGAAGACAATATGCTTCTATTGCTGACATTGATCCAAATCCACCTCAAGTGAGTGAAGAGAAGAGAGAGGAGAAGTACTTCCTCTAAAAGGACATGGCTACAATCTAGGTAAATCATTTGATTTATAATTTTTATAATTGATTTCATTTTTCAAAATAAATGAAGGATATTATTCCCAATACAAGAGCTCTCAAAAGACTTGGACCATTATCCCTGGTACGGGAGTCCAAACCATATTTAAATTGTTTATTATACAAGAACAAGTAGAAACATTGATCCTATAAGAGAGAGAGTCTCTTAAAGATCCAGAAAATCTCAGATAGAGATTAACAATAAGTCTATTACCTTCTCCACATTCAACATTTCAGAGGGAGACAGACTTTATCTCAATTGATCCAGTTGTTTCAACCGATATATTCAGAGATATTGCAGTAAGGTCTAAAAGGCCTTTCTAGACCCACTCTGCAAGAGGCAAAGAAACATACAAGCTTCTCAAGGCACATTCCAAGAAAGAAAAAGTTTTTTTTGAACTGTCCTTCAGTCATGAGCCACTTCATTAGTGTTGAGACGTATTTTTCTTAGAGAAGCAATGAGAGCATTGGAATGGAAAAATTCCATAATAGAAGAATACCAATATATCTTAAAGAATGATGCATAAGAGACTTTTCAGGGATTAGAAAAGGAAGTTTGTGATAACTTCTAAAAAGACCTATATGATCAAGCATCCAGCTGATGAAAGTGTTAAGAAATACAAAACGAGATTCATAGCCAGAGGTTTCTCACAAACAGAGGGAGTTGTCTATAATAAGACACTTGAACCAGTGAACATGATACACTTCCATTCGTACTATCATCCATGATTTGGAAACCATATTAGATAGATAGATTATTGTTGAGTTTGGATTTCAACAAGAGAGTTGTTGATCCAAACCCATCTCATTATAGTAAGGTAAATAGAGTCTGATTTTGATGACTTATTCAAAAGATCTTGTTATTGGATAGAAGTAATCCTTAACTTCTAAATTCAAGATGAAGAATCTAAGTATGATGCACAAACCTCTTGAAACAAGAAGTATGATAGAAAACCGATGAGATTTTCTTGAGTCAAGGGAAAAATATAGTGGGAACATTAAAGAAGGTTAGTATGAAAGAATGTAAATCCATCGTGATGGATCGAAGAAGAAGATTGACAACAATGCAGACGAGACTAATCCACAATTGTTTGGATCACTAATGTATCCGGTTAACACCAAACTTGACTCATGCCATACAGTGAATGTGCCTATTCATTTCATAAGTCAACCGAGACAGACTCGGTAGACGACATCAAGATTTGTATATATGAGGCACAGTTGGATATGGCCTGAGATAAGCCTCCAGTATAATCTTGGGTTTACAGTATATGACGATTCAGATTCAGCAGAAAGTACAATGGACAAAAAGAGCACATCTAATTGATGTTCTACCATGAATATTGCCATGGTTTCCTAAGTGCAGCAAGAAACAAAACTATGTGGCCTTGAGTACCACTGAGACAGAGCATATAGCAGTGAATTAGCGAAGCAATGTGCCTTCACAAACTTCTAACATATTTACTTGACCACGAGATGGATCCTATGATAATAATCAAGAGTCGTGTATAAAGCTCCTTAAAGAACCCAATGTTTCCTAATAGATTGAAACACGATGAGATATCCTTATGTCAGAGACATGATGCAGAGGAAAAATCCTATACTTGCAGTACCTTCCTACACCTGAGCAGACTACAGACATTTACACCAAACAGACTTGATGAAGAACGCCTTCCGAGTTGAGAGGAAGTTTTGACGACTCCAACCAAAAACAAAATTCAGAGTACATCTATATGAGACTTGGCATGGTGAAGAATGTCTCCCTAGCTGAGAGGGAGTGTTAATGATTACAACTATGTGAGACATTCTCCAGCTTACAAACATTTGAGGTGTGGATCATTGCAGCTATGTGAAGTCTTTCTCTTAGCTTACAAACCTAAGAGAAATCCCCTAAGAAGGGTACGTGGTTCCTGCCTAAGATAGAGCTGGGAACGTAGATATGACCTCCTCCATTCAGAGAGTTAAGGAGAACTCCAGATGATTATCTAGTGGAAAAGTGATCTGTTGAATTAGGATGTACCTGTGGCTAAGCACAAGGTGAACGTGTGAAATCCCAAAGTGTTGGGTGCATTGTCATGAGAACGAAAATGAAGATGATGTATTAGCCTCCTCTGAGCAGCAGAGTTGACGAGAAGACTCCAGATGATTCTCCTATCGGTGGAAGTGGGAAAGAAGATCTATAGAATAGACGTGCCTGTGGATGAGCACAGGTGAACATGTGAAGACCTCATTCTTCTATGTAATGCAGTGAATCGAAGCTATGACATCCCTATGGATGTGCCCCTAGTGGATGAGCACTAGTGGGTGTATCAGATCCTTTGCTATATACTGTTCAAGAGTCAGACCTACCTGTAACCCTAATTGTCATGTAAAGGGTACAGGTTGGCCCCACCTTAATATGTTTAATATTAAATGTAAAAGATAATTAATATTAATATTAATTATTATAATAATAATAATAAATATATTATACCATAGAGAGGTCAACCCTGTTGTGCCAATAGACACTTCAGTTGATAGGACAAGTCTAATATAAGTAAAGGGAAATCTTCCTTTGTAGAAACATATCTATCTTGTGAGTTTGGAAAATTCAGCAAGTACATTTCTTTGGCAAAAGGTGCACACCTCTCTTGGGTGCTAGAGTTCTAGGGTTTGAGCACCCTCTTGTGTGCTAGGTCTTTCTTGGTGGCAAAGGTCTTTTCCTTGAAGAGTTAGCAAAGGATTTGGCTGGGTTTTCTACCCTTGTTGATAAGGGTTTCCTAGAATACATTTTGTGTTCTTGTGCATGGTGCTTCTTCTTGTGATCTTGATTGTTGCAGCATTTATGGTTATGGTTAAATGTTAAAATGGAATGAACTCCATGCTTAACCTAATGTTTTTGAAAAATCAACATAAGGTACTTTACTCGGGGCACATCATTGGGGTACAAGGGGTGCAAGTTCATCAGGAGAAGATCCAAGATATTTTAGATTCGCCCATACCTAAGACACTTACAGAGCTCAAAGGATTCCTCAAAATTTGCAGCTATTATAGAAGGTTTGTTAAAGTTTTTTCACAATTATGCGCACTACTGACTGATTTGACCAGAAAGGCTACATTCAAGTGGAGTGATGAAGAACAACTGACTTTTGATCAAATGAAGAAGGTCATGAGTACTGGTCCAATCCTAACCTTACCAGATTTTTCCCAGCCATTCATATTAGAGTGTGACGCATCAGGGGAAGGAGTTGGGGTTGTACTCATGCAGAACAAGCATCTTATTGATTTTGAGAGCAGAAAATTAAGAGGGCTTGAATTATTATACACCATATATGATGAGGAGATGCTAGCCATCATGCATGCACTAGCCAAATTCAGATAATACTTGGTGGGAGCGAAATTTGTAGTCAGAACTGATCATAACAACATCCAATACTTCCTTGAGTAGAAGGATCTTAATGAGAGGCAACATAAATGAGTGAGTAAAATCCAAGCCTATAACTTTGACATAGAATTTGTTATAGGGAAAAACAATGTAGTAGTAGATGTTTTATTTAGAAGACCCTCAACTTATTCTATGTCTGAGATATCAACTGAATTGAAATCTCACATGTTGGTGGAATACTCAAAAAACAAGTTTGCATGCGAATTGATGGATGGCCAAGTCCAGGATGACAGGTACAAGCTTGTTGATGATATCATATACTACAAAGGGAGGATCTATTTGGTCCTTGAATCCAAATTTAAGGAAAGGATGTTGCAAGCATTTCATAACTCACCACTAGCAGGACATCAGGGGTTCCTCAAGGCTTATAGACAGATTAGAGAAATATTTGATTGGAAGAGGCTCAAGTAGGACATTATGCACCACATCAGGAAGTGTGCCACATGTAAGCAAAACAAGGATGAACACACCCACCCAACAGGTTTATTACAACTTCTTCCCATTCCAGAGCACAAATGGGAAAGCATATCTATGGATTTTATTACAGGATTGCCCAGGGCAGAGGGGAAGGATGGCATTTTTGTGGTGGTAGATTGCTTGACAAAATTTGCTCATTTTTTTCCATATCCATGGAATATAGCGCATCATAGATAATGGACTTATTTTCAGGGAGATTTTCAGATTACATGGGCTACCCAAGGCTATTGTGAGTGATAGGGACAGTAGATTCATAAGCACTTTCTGGCAGGAACTATTTCAGCTTGTTGGGACATAATTGACCCCTAGCACCAACTATCATTCACAAACAAATGGTCAAATTGAAATAGTTAACAAATGGGTGGAAGCGTACCTCAGAAATTATGTGGCAGGACAACAAAGAGCGTGGGTCAAGTGGTTGCACTTGGGTGAGTACTGTTACAACACCACTCACCACATGTCCATAGATATGTCTCCTTTCAAAGCATTATATGGATATGATCCACTCACCTTCATGGAAATTGATTTTGGGGATAGTAGAGCCCCTATGGCTAACGAGTGGATATAGGAAAGTCAATACGTACTCAGGGAGCTCAAGGATCATTTGCAAAGAGTCTAAACCAACAGAAATTTTATGCAGACAAACATAGGGTGGAGCGTAGTTTTGAGGTAGGGGACTTAGTCTATCTAAGGCTCCAACCATACAACCATGCATCCATCAAAAGGAGTGGCGTTGAGAAGCTCAAGCCTCATTTTTATGAGCAATATAGGGCGAGAAGAAAGGTGGGGGAGGTTGTTTATGAGCTAGATTTACCACCAGGGAGCAAGATTCACAATGTCTTCCATGTGTCATGTCTAAAGAAAGCAGTGGGACAACATGTTACTACCAATCTAGAATTGCCACATGTTGATGAGGAAGGCCAATTGATTTTGATACCAGAGAAGGTACTAGAGATGAGGGGGAAAAAGATAAGAAACATGAGCATTAGGAAATATTTGATCAAATGGAAAAGTTTGCCAATAGAAGACGCCACTTGGGAGGGTGAACATGTTTTGCATCATCCAGGTTCGGAATTGCTTGTGGGCAAGCAATTTCAAGCAGAGCAGACCGTAATGTCCCCTTCCATGTAATATTGAACATGGGGGTCTTAGTAGCCTAGTTGTCCCCCCTAGGCTATAGTCTCATTAAGAAAAAGGGGACTAAGAGGGTAAAAAAGGGGGTCGTTGAATAATTAAGTTATTATCAAAAGGTGGCAATGATTAAAAAGAAAAAGGTAAAGTGGCTTTATAAAATAATTGGAGAAAACAACCTTAGAAAGCCAAAATGATAATTTAAGTGAAAATTAGAAAGAGGGATAAAAGGAAGGCGAGCGAATTGCTCAATTAATTCTTGACATTTCTCACTTGCATCTTGAGCTCTATAACTTAGAAGTTTTGAGGGTTTTGAGTAAACAAACCCTAGAGATCAACAAGGAGGTGAGAGATTCCTTTGTTCCTGATCCAAGCTTGGCCAAGGTAGTGAAAGATTCCACCCTCACAATTCTACTAGTTTCAGATCAGTTTGTAGCAGTGATTTGTGGAAACAAGGGTGTAGTTTTGGGGCTTTCTGCAGGACTAGGGCGCACTTCCTAGAAGAGAAGAGTTCGTTGGACTTAGAGGACCTTGAATTTGGAGTAGATATCATTCTAGAGGTGTTTTCCATAACTAGGGTGCCCTTTCTCATCAGTCTTGGAGGGTTTATCACTACATATTTATTTATTACTGAAGTTGGGAGAATTCCTAAAGGAGGGCACACTTGTTCTTGGAGATACAGAGAGTCGGAGGGTCAGATCTACAACTACAGTTGAGGAATCTCTTCTTATGAGCTTATTATTCCCAAATCTACATATTTGCAGCATTTTTCAGGAGTTTGGAGGCCAGAACAAGCAGGGTCGAATTTCCAAGGAGGATTTCTAGCCAGAGAGGCATGCGACTCAGCTAGAACAACCACCCAGAAGATAGAAGAGAAAGAAATTGATCTTTTTGATCTTGAAATCTACTTTTGGGAGTTCAGGAGAGCCTATCTCTCACTATTTTCATTATATCTTGGAGCTATTCTCAACCACACATTATTCTTCCATCTCTATTCCAGATCTGGTCATCTATTGTAATCAGGTCAGCTATATATTTATATAAAACGCAGATTTGAAGTATTGTGGCTATTTTCTTGTGTCATCTCTTTGCATTCTTGTTTTATATCCTTTATTGCTACATTTCAGTCATTTGTTGCTATAAAATCTCTATAACCAAATCCCAATGTTATCCCCGATATCTAGGGATAACTAGGAGATCATGTCTCGAGGCCCACATGGTCCTAGACATGGAGTATCGAGAGCGGGATTGACTTGAGCATGGCCCTAGAGGGCCCATCTTTCTTCTTCTCCGCCAGACTTGTCCTGTCAGCAGTAGAAGCTTCCATCACCACCGGCCTGGGCCTGCATCGGAGAGGACTCTTGCTCCATGAGGTAATTGGTCTGAGGTATCATGGTATGTGTCATATTTGATCGTTATAACCTTCTTATATATGCATTAGGTTCCTTTCATTTCTGATGACTGCTTGGATCTTACACTAATCCACTTGACCATTGTTGGGGTGATTGATTGGGTGACTTAGCAAGCTGATATTCATGGGTTTTGGTTAGCTACCAAGGGGATTTGCAGAGCCATCGTCCGCTCCCACCATCTTATCATATTTACATCTTATACCCCGCTCATCCATCCCATTCCCCTAGTCTGGCCATTAGGATGACCTTTGAGGGTTACACTTTATCTTGTGGGAAGAAGGGGCTAAAGGCCCAAGGGGTAAAAGCAGCTGGTAAAAGATAAAAGCCATAGGAAATAAAACCTAGAGATGCTTCGCCTAGGGGATCCCCGAGAAGGCAATAAAAAGCCTCTCGATAAGAAACTGAGGGACCCTAAGAAAAATGATAAAAAAAAAGACCTAACCAAGAGGATGGGAGGTCTCATCACGAGCCGGCCCATTATGTTCATAGGTATCCAGCGGTATGACATTGCCACTATCTGGTCACCAAGCTAGGGCAATGACCTTTGGTTGCATGGCCAAAGGAAAGGGGGTCTCATCACGAGCCAGCCTTATCATTTCTGCGAAGATACCAGTGGGTAACGCTGTCAGCTCTGGCCACCAA
>ML802422.1:200352-211033 GCA_009831015.1 Picea engelmannii
TTGCACATTTTGTTGTTGGAAGCTCCTTGATTGTTACAGCCTTATACCAACACTAATATGTGAATTGGGGTCTGGTTATGTGGTATTTAACATCAGAAAATGATGAAATTCTGAACTCTAATCAGACCTGGTGCAGGGAAATCATAGTACAGCTTGTAGGAAATACGTTCAAGCTTGATCTCAAACCTATATGATTGCCCTCATTCCCCTTTTTGTATGATGTTTATATAATCTGGAAAGAGCAATAACCTTGACCTCAACACTCGGTTCTGTTGCTGCCTGTAGGAGTATATATCTTTTGTGACAAGGGAACTTGTTTCATCCATCAGAGCTGTAATTTGAAGACCGCACTAAGACTTATCAGTTCATCCTGAAGGAAAGGTTCCGATGAAGGTGCCCTTAGAGAATACACTTGAGGAGACTATTGCAGAACTTGTTAATCATACTTTATTGAGTATTTCCCAGCATTATCAAACAGAATATTTCCCTCACACACATGCATACAAACAGGGAAATTGTGCATCCTTTTGTCTCTGAGCATCCATAAACCATAGAGCAAGAATCCTTTATCAGGGAAGACCTTATCGAGGTGAGCCACACTCACCCTGGAGTGCAGGAAGACAAGTTGAAGTGACTGTGGTTTGTCTTCTGAGTTTCTTTCAGTTTGTCCTGAGTGAGGACCTTGCACAGATATGCAGTGACAAACTGAGCGGTAACAGGGCGCTTCACCTAGAAACATGTGCTTACTCATGTACATGAGGTTTGAATTCTATGTGTTCACATATAGTGCAAGGCTCTTTCTTAGAAGCTCCAATAGTGTGAAATGCCTACAAATATGCAAATTATGACTTGGGATATCTGATATGCCTCAAAAGTTACCCTCAATGGAAGATTATATGTCAAAATATGTAGAAGGGTCCATTAAATATGATCATCCATCCTAAACATGCAACAATTTGCCTTTAACTCCAGCGTAAATGCATATTTAGGTGTCTTTTCTTTCTGCATCTTGTTGTGTCGCACTCCCTACATCAGAGATCTACTGCCTAGTTGGGAGTTCTGCTCTATGTCTGGTGATGGCCCCTATCTGTGAAACTCTATCTTGGTCGGAATTTGGCCTTGGTGTTGATCAATTCATCAAGGTTTTTCTTAAAAATTTATATTTTCCCCAACTCCCGTTATCTCCAAATTTATCTTTTTATTCCCTTTTAATATATCTTCAAGATTTCCAAATATAGCCTTTTATGTCTTGTCCCTATCTCTAATTTTAAAAAATATTTAACGGCTTCACAATATATTTAAACCTTTCTAATGTAACTTGCCTTTTATGATTTCTCTTTCTTCCAATCAATGTCTTTCTCGTTCAGGTCACTTATGCAATGCTATAAAATATTTTCTTAAAACTTCTGATTCACAGGCTCCAGAATCACTACCATGCCTTGATAGTAGCTATGTTAAAATCTAAATACATAAATACTTGGTATACTTGGGACATGTGTAACATAATATTTTATTCTGAAAGGATTCATTGGATACAATGAGAGAGATCACCTAATATTTCATTTATTAAGTAGTTGTGCCACCTACTTGTGAGTCATTTTTGAAATAGGTTGGGAGCTTATCATGTGAAACACATGCTAGAAAGTCTAGCCTTATAGTTGACAACCCCTGAAATATGATTAGCCAAGAAAAAAATTGGGTTCGTAAGAAACTCTATATGACCAAACCTTATTCAAGCAAGTGATCCACTGAAATTTAACATTTGAGGATGACCAATGTGCATTTATTGTAGGGGCTAGGGGAGTCTTTTAACGTGAAAGAAGATACAACATTTTTCCATTGTAGTTAAAAAATGATCTTGTCATATCCCATTGCCAATCACAACAAAAAGGTCCCTGCAAAATGTTTTTCATCTTGGGGAGACCCTCTACTAGTATATAACTACAAATATCAAATAGATACAAACAATAATGTTGTAGTTTGCAGCAAAGTCCTCCATTCCATCCAAGACCTGTGCTTAGAACCAGTGTTGCACATATCACAATAATATTGGAATTACCGCAATATGATCGCCAAAACCCAACTTGACGATAATAACATCAGTATTTATCGTGATAAATTCAAATCTTGAAATTATCGTGATAATTTGGAATTTAATGCCCTGCTGCATCTATATCACCTTATAATCAAAGTTTTGGTCTTTTAACCCTCATTTTGCAAAAGTGAGTTAGGGGATTGAACTAGTGTTTTCAAACTCGGACCCCAATTAATGATAATGTAAAATTCTTTAAGTAAAAGTTGACATTTCCTTTATCTTTCCTTTATCTTTTGACATTTTCTTTATCTTTCCTTTTTATCCTTTTAATTAAATTTTTAACATTACCATTAATTGTTTCAGGATGTTTGAGAGTGATTCCAACCTTATCAGACTTCATATGGAGAAGGTAGAATTTCATATCCCATTCAAAATTCGACAGAGTTTTCGGAATTTCAAGATTGGTAGAATTGCAACATTTTTGTTGGATTCTATCACATGTGAGGGTATGGGATTGGCATTTAATCAATAGAACCAAGCCCGTTATGTACCTTGATGTTGGTGGTATTGATTGTTCAACTCTTTTCCATGGATTTAGCAAGAATGTACCCTTCACTCAAACCAAAATCATTGATTAAGCATGTTAAACTTTTTCTACGATATCATAAGCCTTGAATTAGGTAGTTTCATCAAAATAAGGTGGTGTTGATTGATGTTTGTAGAAGATCGAGGTAGAGGCAAAGGTTAGACAAGAGGCAAAGGGTGATACTAAAGATGAAGATACTAATATAAGTGATGGTGGAACATTGCTTGTCACTTAAATGTTCTTGCTCATTTATTCATAATGCTTTCTTTCAATATTTCAATAATTTTTTGGAATCATGGTTTGTAATCTTTAAAATATAATTTTTCCATTAAAATTTAAATATTTTATGTATTTTTTAGTAAACCGAGCCATTGAAATCAGATCGGTCTGAGTCAATCTGAGTCTAAGTATCTATATGTCTCATGATGATTATCTCATGAGATACATTTATTTTTGTTTTGGTGTTATTTTGTATTATCCTATCAGGGATAATATCATATTTCAGTATCGATGTTTGATGGACCACTTGACATCTTATACATCTTATATTACAGTTTAATGTTCATATTTATGTGACAATGTGTTTGTTTGATGTTGTTGTTGCTTTAGAAGTTTAAAAATTTGAAAAAAATGATTATGATTATTTTTTTTAAAAGTTTCCCGATAATTTCTGATATTTTCCCCAATATTGTCGATAATTTCAATTTTGGACCCCCAACGATAAATTCTTGATAATGATAAGTGCAACATTGCTTAGAACCCCAAAGATCTATCCACAAAAAGATTCCTTTTTTCAATCCATGCCTTTCACTACTATCCCAAAATATTTGCTACGCAATGTTCCTAATTTTTCCCTCCCTAACTAGGGTGTTGTTATCACTAAGAATCATCCAGTGATCAATTAAAAAAAAATGAATATGTCACTAATAATTTCTCTCACTTCTGAACTAGTGCATGAGTGGGATTTCCCTAAGCACTTCAAAGTGTCTTCCTTAGATATTTGTGTGAATAAAGCACTTCAATTTTTTTTTTTTTTTACGAAAACTGGGAAATTTGTATTATCAAAAAGGTGTGGTTGAAACCGCTGAGGAGTTACAAAGTCCTTCAAAATTCAGGCCAATCCAAGTCCTTAGTTAAACCAATATTACAAGCTACTAATGATTGTTTCAAATACTCAAATGAAAAGTTCACATAGAACAACCTTATTGAATACACTCAGAAAAAAACTTTGAGGATAAGAGTGAAGACACACTGCATCTAAATTAACCTGTTGGAGAGGAGCTCACCGATTTGGCTAACTTACGAGCCTGACTTCGTGTTACCATTGGTTGAGATGTGGCATGTGATAACTTCTTCTTTCTTACTACCATCCAACCTTCATTTGCAAATGTTGAGGTACTTGTGATGCCTGTATTTCCTGGATTGTCTTGATCTGAAGCGTCTATTTTTTCTTCGTCCAATACTCCAGCATCATCAGCCTCATCTGCCCACCAAGTTGATGGTTAAGGAGAAGACTGGACTCAAAGTCCCTCATCTAAAGTTTGAGGGGAAGACGCCTCTTTCTCCAACTTATGATTGGATTCTGGAATCGATGGCTGAGGAGGATCTGGCTAAGATGTCTTTTCACAAACTTGAGGAGGCTTCGAGATTACTTGATAATCGTCATTTGATCCCACCCACCAAGTGGATTTTTGAGGCTTTTGGTTCTTCTTGGGACCTTTGGGACAATGGGCTGCAAGATGTCCCATTTCACAACAAGATCTGTAACACAAAGAAACTCTCTCATAGTCTAGTTTTTGAGACCAAGAAAAAATTTTACTAGTAAGAATAACTTCGACTAGGAATCCTTTACTGAAGTCCATTTCTACGCAAATACGGGCAAAAGTGGAGGTGTTGTGCCTTGAAGTTTCACGACATGCAAAGTGGAACTTTCCCAATGTTGAACCAATGGCTTCAAGCAAAGGTAAGCCCCATAAATTCAAGGGAAGGTTGGGAAGTCTCACCCAAACAGGAGCTAAGGAGAGAATGTCAGTAGCTGGATTGAAAGGAGTCCAGGGTTTCATGCAGAAACCTGATTTGCCCCAAAACCATGGACCTGAGTCCAGGGTTTCATGCAGAAACCTAAGTTGCCCCAAAACCATGGACCTGAGTTGAGAATCAAATCAAGATCTTTCTCAATGTCGAACTCAACTATGAAGAATCATTTAGCACAATGATGAATGAGGGCTTGTTGTTGCATAATAGGAATCCAGGTAGTCGAGATCCAACTGTTGAGATCAACCAACTTTGGACAAAAACCATTAAAAAGGCAGACCAAACTCACGGATATCTAGTATTCTTCCTCGTCCTCGACATGTTGACCTGAAGTCCCTCATCTGAAGCTTGAGGGGAAGACGCCTATTTCTCCAACTTATGATTAGATTATGGACTCGATGGTTGAGGAGGATCTGGCTGAGACGTCTTTTCACTAACTTGAGGTGTCTTCGAGATTACTTGATAATCATCATTTGATCCCACCCACCAAGTGGATTTTCGAGGCTTTTGGTTCTTCTTGGGCCCTTTAGGACAATGGACAGCAAGATGTCTCATTTCAAAACAAGATCTGCAACACAAGGAAACTCTCTCATAGTCTAGTTTCTGAGACCAAGAATAATTTTTACGAGTAAGAATAACTTCGGTTGGGAATCCTTTACTGTAGTCCATTTCTAGGAAGATACGGGCAAAAGTCGAAGTGTTGCGCCTCGAAGTTTCACGACATGCAAAGTGGAACTTTCCCAACATTGAACCAATGGCTTCAAGTGAAGGTAAACCCCAGAAATGCAAGGGAAGGTTGGGTAGTCTCACCCAAACAAGAGCTAAGGAGAAAATGTCAGTGGCTGAATTGAAAGGAGTCCAGGGTTTCATGCACAAACCTGAGTTGCCCCAAAACCATGGACCTGAGTTGAGAATCAGATCAAGATCTTCCTCAATGTCGAACTCAACAATGAAGAATCATTTAGAACAAGGATGAATTAAGGCTTGTTGTTGCATAATAGGAATCCAGGTAGTCGAGATCCAATTGTTGAGATCAACTAACTTTGGCCAAAAACCATTGAAAAGGCAGACCAAACTCACAGATATGTAGTATTCTTCCTCCTCCTCAGCATATTGACCCGCAATCCCTCATCTGAAGCTTGAGGGGAAGACGCCTCTTTCTCCAACTTATGATTGGATTCTAGACTCGAGGGCTGAGGAGGATCTAGCTAACACGTCTTTTCACTAACTTGAGGAGGCTTCAAAATTACATGATAATCATCATTTGATCCCACCCACCAAGTGGATTTTCAAGGCTTTCGGTTCTTCTTAGGCCCTATTATCCCCCAGTTTAGGGATAAATAAGGAGATTATGTCTTGAGGCCCACAAGTCCTAGACATGGAGTACCGAGAGCCAGATTGACTTGAGCATGGCCCTGGAGGGCCCATCTTTTCATTCTTCAGCGCCTCAACTTTGTAAGCAGCAGCAGCATCCGTCACCTCAGCCTGGTCCTGTAGCAGAAATGGATCTTGCTCCATGAGGTAATGAGTCTGAGTATCATGGTATGTGTCACTCTGATCCTCAAAACCTTTGAATATGTGCATTCAATTCTTTTTTATTCTAATAGGTGCTTGGATTTTATACCTCTCCACTTGACCATATCTGGGGGAAATGACAGGATGCCCTAGTAAGTTGGTACCCATAGGGTTTGAGTTACCACTGGGGGAATTCATGAGAAGCCATTGTCCACTCCCACCATACTTACCACTTTTCATCTTTCTCTCGCTCATCCATCCCATTACACTGGTCCAAGCATTGTGTTAGCCAAATATTTAAGGGTTGTACCTTACCTTGTGGGAAGAAGGGGCTAAAGGCCCAAAGGGTAAAAGTAGCTAGCAAAAGACAAAAGCTAAAGAATGAAACCTTGAGATGCTTCGCCTAGGGATCCCCGAGAAAGCAGTGAAAAGATTCTCAGCAAGAAACAGAGGGACCCATAAAAATAATAAAACAAGACCTAATTAGAGAATAGGGGGTCTCATCACGAGCCAGCCTATTAGGTCCATGGGCATGTAGCGGTATGACACTACCAACAGTTGGTCACCATGCCAGGGTAGTGGCTCTTGGTGGCATAGCCAAGAGAAAGGGGGTCTCATCGTGAGCTAGACTTCTCATTTCCATGAAATGCTTGTGGGTAACATTACCACCACTGGTCACCACGCCAGGGCAGTGTCCCCTAGCTAGCTTCTTGAAAGAAAAAGAAATAAGAATGAAGACAAAAGGCATGAATGGGCTTGGAAACATTTGCATCCATGACATGTGCAGCTCACCCTCTACAGAGGCACCCTGATGCAGGAGCATCGCTCCACCTCAACAAATGCACCAGCACGCCAAAATGCATATGCGCAATGGATAAATGGAGAGGCACCGACCCTCCCATTTTTAAATTTTGAATATAATCCTATACGGATTTTTGCGTGTTGTAAGGTTGATAAATGCCAAGTCATGCCTTTGTACAAGTAGTGGTTAGGGTTGCCTTAAATGGTTTCCTGTACCAGGTCTAGATCGTAGTCAGGTTTGGACATTTATTTACGAAATGTAGTAGTAGAAGTATGGTGTCGTAACTGAGATAGCAATAGCACTAAGACGGTGGTGAGGATAAGCTCGTAGATCCCTCACTTTGTAAGGAGGAGACTTGAGGGAGAGAGATCTTGGTAGAGAGGTCTTAGGAGAAGCAAAACTCAAGATAGAGTTAGATTAGGAGAGCTTGAGAGATCTAGGACTCTGTTATAGTCCAGTTTTGTAAACATCTGTATAGACACACAAAGATAATAGAAAAGCAGTTTTTCCTGCATATTGTTGTTCATGTGTTTATGTATTTCATGAATGAATGTTGTAGGTGTATGATAAGTTTCATTTACAACAGGAAGATAGATTTTTCTATCTTTGTTTGAGTTTGAAGTATCATTCTCGGTTCTTTAGGCTGTGCAAGGAGTGCACAACAAAATATTGGAGGTTTTGTAGCCAGCGCAAGGAGTGTGCACCTGAACTCTGCGGAATCAAGGAAGAACGTGCCAGGAGGGCGCACCAGAGTGGTCACGAATTCAAAGAAGGAACCTCAAGGTTGTTGAATACCTTAGAGGAGGAAACTGTGCAGAAGAAGCAAAGAGGGATAGAGTGACAAGAACTCCATAGAGCTCTGCTAGAAGGGCATTGAGCAAGTGCAAGGAGCGCTCTAGGAGAACTCTGTGTTGGGTTCGGGAAGAAGCAAAGTTGTCGAACACTCTGTAGAAAAGCTTTGGAAGGTGTGCATCGAGCAAGGAGAATGCTAGGAGGGAGAGAAGAATTTCTTGTTCAAGAAATCCTTCGAGTCTGAGTTTGACGAAATCCCAGAAACACAAGGAGTGCGTGGGAGATCGAAGTCTTCGAGGAGACCCAGCTCAGAAGAGATAACGCAAGGAGTGCATATGAGACAGACTTATTCTAAGTCCAAAAGCTCAGAAGAGATAGTGCTTGCAAGAGCAGAACGAGACCCAAAAGAGTCGGGTTCGCATGAGAAGGGTCAAAGGCCGAGACCTTTGAACACTTACAAAAATCTTCCAAGTCGGAAGAAGGTGAAAGCTCAAGAGGAGGAGCGACAATAGCCATCAGATCGGTTGTGGAAAGGAGTCTGGACCGTTAGATCTACGTGCAGCAAACACAAAGGAAGCGCAGAGGAGAGAAGCAGATCTCATCTGTTAGATCTGAGTGCAGAGGATCAACAGTCGTTGGATACAGAAGGAAGTGCACGAGCATTAACGATGTGTGCACGCAGGAGGGTGGACTTGCTAAAAGTCAAGAAGTCCCTGTTGCTGTCCTAATACACACTTGCTAACGTGAGCTAAGTCCAACTCACTTAGTGTGTCCTCGGAGACATAATGTCTAGGTTCTCAGTCCACACTGTCACCTTGACTGGAACCTCTTCCTTCTAGGCTTACTCCTAGGGAAGCCAAAGGGGGTAGTCCCTAGTTACTAGATTAATTTTAGTGTTAAAGTTCCAGGAGTTAGTTTTAATTTGTTAAAAGGCTAAAGGGGGAAAACTAGCCTATGATGCAAAGGCAGCAATGCAAGTGCAAGTCTATTCTAAATGCAAATCAACCCTTTCCCTAAGTCAACTAAGACTAGTGCCTAAGATCGGGCAATGGGGTCAACTAAGTTTGAGGGTGGTTTATTACAAAAGGTATTACAAATAAATCAAGTTAAACTACCCACAAACCCAAAGTTATAATTACTTACAAAAGAATACTAAGTGTTACAATGATTACACCATTTACAAAGATACACAAGATACAAAAGATACCAAGAAGTGTAAGTGATACAACAATTAGCCAAGCATGCCCCAATAGCACTTACTCTATTGGACCGCCTTCACTGGCAACCACACAAGAACTCAAGAATCAAAGAAAGTGATGCTTCCCCGAGTGGGATACTCAACACTTTCTTGATTCACACCACAACAAGCAGATTAAAAAGATATTCAAAGCTTAACTTAGTTGCTCACATAGACATAACACATAAACCATAAAGTTGCACTTAAGATAAAAGAAGCAATGAGAATGTCACCAATGTGTGTTCCTATCAATACATCTAATTCCCCCACACATACAAAGGTGATCTATGCAACTAAGTGTTTAAGGATTTGTTTAAAGATTTAGTTAATTTTAGTTCCCTTCCCCCTAAACTATGTTTGTGCTTTAAACCCCTCCTCCCTTGGCCAAATGACTGTCGGGTGCTCAAGATAGTAAGGCAACGAGGCCCACCCTAGCTTCCACGGTCAGCCCTGACAGTAAGAGTACTTCCCAGAAAGGATCTCCCCTACGAAATCACGAGACGGTCCCCCGCCACTTCCTTCCGTTGTTTTCCTCAAACCCGTTTTAGATGGTGGAGATGGCTGTAAAAAGCCCCTAAAATGTTGTCTAAGTGTTATTATGACCCATGGGTGGGTCTTTTAATGTGTTGGGTGACTTTTAGAAGTGTTTTAGACCTTTAAAATTTAGCGTTCAAGGGTATGGCCGAAATGAAAAGTTCATAAAAAGTGCTTACAAGATGAAATTTAGAGAGCATTTACCATACCAAACTTAAGTGGAAAAGATACAAGAGATATGTCACTTAGTTATTCACCATTCCACATAAAGATTGCAAGTTAAATGTGAGTTTCAAGCAAGGACAACTTGCAACATATAACAGAAAATTAAAAGCTTGCATAAAGAAAGTTAAGTTATGTATGAGATCAACCATGAAGCAAGATAACTTAAATGTAGAGATTGCTTAAAGTGTGAAACTGAAAAGGAAATGCCTTAAACCATGAGATTATGCCACATAATAGATGAAAGGAACATTAAGCATGTGTGAGCATTACATCACCATTTAGACATTTAACTTAAGATTTTAAATGAAAAAGGGCAAGAACAACTTGCCTTAATGAAAATGAGAAGATAAATTAATACTAACTGTTATCCCCAATACCTAGGGATAACTAGGAGATCATGTCTCGAGGCCCACATGGTCTTAGACATGGAGTACGAGAGCAGATTGACTTGAGCATGGCCCTTGAGGGCTCATCTTTTCTTCTTCTCAGCCATACTTGTCCTGCCAGCAGTAGTAGCCTCCATCACTACCGGCCTGGGCTTGCATCAAAAAAGGCTCTTGCTCCATGAGGTAATTGGTCCGAGGTATCATGGTATGTGTCATATTTGATCATTATAACCTTCTTATGTATGCATTAGATCTCTTTCATTCCAGATAACTGTTTGGATCTTACACTAATCCACTTGACCACTGTTGGGGTAATTGATGGGGTAGCTTAGCAAGTTGATGTTCATGGGTTTTGGTTAGCCACCAAGGGGGGTTTGCAGAACCATCGTCCACTCCCCTCATATTATCACCTTTTCATCTTAAAACCCCACTCATCCATCCCATTCCCCTAGTCTGGCCATTAGGATGACCATCCAGGGTACATCTTGTCTTGTGGGAAGAAGGGGCTAAAGGCCCAGGGGGTAAAAGCAGCTGG
>ML802422.1:242276-255228 GCA_009831015.1 Picea engelmannii
ACCCTAGAGGATGATTCGGTGGTGAAAGATTCCACCTAGCTTGTCCCAAGCTTGGTCTCGGAGATGCAATACTCTCCCACACCATTCTAGTTCCAGATCTACTCAGTTGCAGGAGGATTCCACATCAGTTGCTTGTGCAGATACAAAGAAGGCGCACCAGTTGGGGGTTTCCAGCAACGGGGGGTGCACCATTCATTGAGGAAGGATTCATCCTAACTGAGGAGAAGGGATTCCGGGAATTCCAGGTATTGGGTTTCCTTTGCAGGTGTCTTGGCATCATTCTTGGTGGTTTTTCGGAGTTTTTCAGTGGAGGATCTATTTGTATTGAGAGTGGGACGTTTTCCCAAGAGGAGGGCGCACCATCATTTGGAGGGTAGCTAGATCTAAGGATCTAGCAAGTATTTTGAGGATTTGAGCTCTTGGGTTCTCATAGCAGCGTCCTGATCTATCATTGTGGAGAGTTTCAGAGCATTCAGAGGCCTCCTTCATCAAGGCCAAATTATCTAGGGCTTCAATCATCCAGTGGGGCGCACCATTCAGTGGAGGAGTTCATATCTACAGGGTTTGAGAGTGGATTTGGAGATTCGGGCACCTGGGTTGTTCTTACCATCACCCGATCTACTGTTTGGCATCTTTCTGGAGGTGATTGGACATCTTTGGCACCAGGGCCGGATTGTTGAGGAGCTTCAGTTATCCAGCAGAGCATGGCATCTTCCAGCAGTGAGGGGTTTGGCACTTGGCATTGGTATTCATCTCTTATCCAGCCTTTGGAGGCTTATTTTGTATTGTCGGGAGCATTTTGTAGCAGATCATACTTGTTATCTATTGTCTATCATCTTGGCCATCTGTTGAGCATTCCAGATCGGCATCTCCATTGTAGCAGGTTCTTCTATTTTATGAATAAAGAAGATTTGAGATGTTTTGGCTTGTCTATCTTATTGCATATGGTTGAGGTATGTTCCATGGTTATCTCTTTCTGTTATTTGTTGCATACACACATATAAACACATCTAAACAAATGGATCAACAAACTGTTTGACGAAATACCTCACTTAGAAAAAGTTTTAAAAAGACACCAAAACCGTGATGATCCTTGCATAATGATTTGGGATCATTACAGGGTGATAGAGGAGATCAGAAAGTTGATGTTGAGGTCAGCAGAAGCAGTCGACAAAGGGAAGTTGAACAGAGGAGAGCCTGCCATAGCATCAGGAAAGAAACAGAAGAAGCAACAGCAACAGCATAGCTGGAGAGGAGCAAGAGGACAACTCCAAGGAAGAGTTTGGGATCCAGGAGGATTTCAACACTGGAGAAGAGGAGCTCATGAGCAGGAGCCCATGATTTTTCCTAGCAATGGAGTATGATGCAGGAGCATCGCTCCACCTTAGCAAATGCGCCAGCATGCCAATATGCAGACGCGCAATGGATAAAGGGAGAGGCACCGACCCTCCCATTTTTAAATTTTGAATATAATCCTATACGGATTTTTGCGTGCTGTAAGGATGATAAATGCCAGGCCATGCCTTTCTACAGGTAGTGGTTAGGGTTTCCTTAAATGGTTTCTTGTAGCAGGTCCAGATCGTAGTCAAGTCTAGACATTCATTTATGGAATGTAGTCGTAGAAGTATGGTGTCGTAACTGAGATAGCGATAGCCCTAAGGCAGTAGTGAGGATAAGCTCGTAGAGCCCTCGCTTTGTAAGGAGGAGACTTGAGGGAGAGAGGTCTTAGGAGAAGCAAAACTCAAGATAGAGTTAGATTAGCAGAGCTTGAGAGAACTGGGACTCTCTTACAGTCCATTTTTTGTAAACACCTGTATAGACACAGAGATAATAGAAAAGCAGTTTTTCCTACATATTTTTGTTCATGTGTTTATGTATTTCATGAATGAATGTTGTAGGTGTATGATAAGTTTCATTTACAATAGGAAGATAGATTTATATATCTTTGTTTGAGTTTGGAGTATCATTCTGGGTTCTTTAGGCTGTGCAAGGAGTGCACAACAGAATATTGGACGTTTTGTAGCCAACACAAGGAGTGCACATCTGAACTCTGCGGAGTCAGGGAAGAACGTGCCAAGAGGGCGCACCAGAGTAGTCACGAATTCAAAGAAGGAAGCTCAAGTTTGTTGAATACCTTAGAGGAGGAAACTGTGCAGAAGAAGCACAGATCGACAGAGTGACGAGAACTCCATAGATCTCTGCCAGAAGGGCATCGAGCGACTACAAGGAACACACTAGGAGAACTCTGTGTTGGGTTCGAAAAGAAGCAGAGTTGTCAAAAACTCTGTAGAAAATCTCTGCAAGGTGTGCATCGGGTAAGGAGAACGCCAGGAGGGTGAGAATAATTTCTTGTTCAAGAAATCCTTTGGGTCTAAGTTTGACGAAATCTCAGAAACGCGAGTGCGTGGGAGATCGAAGTCTTCGAGGAGACCAGGCTCAGAAGAGATAAGGCAAGGAGTACGTATGAGATGGACTTATTCTAAGTCTGAAAGCTCAGACGAGATATCGCTTGCAAGAGCGGAATGAGACCCAAAAGAGTCGGGTTCACGAGAGAAGGTTCAAAGGTCGAGACCTTTGAACACTTACAAAAATCTTCCAAGTCAGAAGAAGGTGAAAGCTTAAGAGGAGGAGCGACAACAGCCGTCAGATCGGTTATGGAAAGGAGTCTGGATCGTTAGATCTACGTCCAGCAAACACAAAGGAAGCGAAGAGGAGAAAAGCAAATCTCATTCGTTAGATCTGATTGTAGAGAATCAACAGTCGTTGGATACGGATGGAAGTGCACGAGCCTTAACGTTGTGTACACACAAGAGGTTGGACTTGCTAAAAGTCCCGAAGTCCCGAAGTCATTTGGGACCATCCATCATTTGGGAGGACGCATGGAGGAGATCCATCAAGTTCGAGTGAAGACACTCTGGGAGGAACGAGCACATAAAAGGTTGAAACAATCGAAGCCCGAAGAGCTGAAGAGCCAAGAGCCATCGATCTGCCAACGGACACTTGTCAATAGATCACGAGCTCTGGGTAATTTGTAGCAGGGTTTCAGTTGAGAACTGAGACCGTTGAAGCCCGGAGAGCCGAAGAGAAGCTGGACCATTTGATCCAAAAAGGGCACATGGTGAAAGATCGTGAACTCCTGGTGAAAACACTCCGGGAGAATGCGAAGGGTGAAAGTTTGAGATCGCCAAAGCCCGAACAGTCGAAGTCGCTAGGAGTCGTTGATCTGGGTTGCACAGGTGTCACTAGATCGTTAACTCCAGAAGTATTTATTTCAGAGATTTGAGGGTGTTGAAACTTGAAATCGCCAAAGGCCGGAGTCCCGGAGCGGGCGACAATCGTTGGATGCAAAGGAGACGTGGCGCACATATGTGACCTCCAGGTAAATACCCGAAGTAATCATCGATCATCAGATCAAAGGGGAGACACGCGTCGGTGGATTATCAACTCCGAGTAAAAACCACAGGAAGGCAGGAGTTTGACATTTGAGATTTCCGAAGACCGAAAGTCCGAAGGGACGACAGTCGTCGATGTGAAGGTGGACACGTGGCGCCAGATCCAGAACTCTGGAAGAGAACAGAGGAGGAAAGGTTCCGAAGACCCGGAGAAGATCTTGATCGAGAAGAGAGTTGTAGGACCGTTGATCTAGTTGGGAAGGCCAAAGTCCCGAAGCGGGAGCACAGCTGTTGATTGGGGAGGATACGTGTCAGCAAATTTTCCACTCTGGGAGATACCCAGTCAACAAAGGCGAGAATTTGAGATTTGAGATTCCAAAAGGCCGGATTCACGGGGGAAATCCTAGCCGTAGGTTCAGGTAGACAAGTGGCAACAGATCGTTGACTCCGGAAGATTGCCATATGGAGGAAAGCGAGGTTTGAGATTTCAAACACCCGAAGGCTGGAGTTGTGAAGAGATCACAATCGTTGATGTAGGAGGAGCAGATCTAGTCCATAGACTGAAAGGCGCAGATGTGATGTGTCGATTTAGACGTTATCGTCAAGATCGTGAGATCTACGATCGGGAAGGATAGCGGGGCCAGGACAAGCTCGGACGTTAATTTTCCTTGAGCAAGCCGCAATTAAAGCCACGGTATTCAAAAATGGATACGTGGTAGCACGAGGAGCATTGTGGGGCGAAAAGTGGGTTGGTCTAAAACCACACTTGCCCGCGGCCGCAATTGTATAGTTCCGCAAGGTCGTAGCCCAGGGGCATATGAAAGAATGGGCTAGGGGAAAAGAGCTAGCGCCGAGAGCACGCAGAGACAAAGAGTGTGTGTATCACAGGACCTGCACATAGAACGAAAAGGGGCCTATGTATAATTGTTTTGGGTTCAATCAAGAGCCCGAAGAGTCGATCTGACTCAAAGGAAAGAAAGATCTAGTGACCGGGAGGTCACAGAATCCCAGGAGGGGAGGGGGACTGCATCACACCCACAAGTAAGCCATACATTTCCTTGCTATCACTGCACCCCTTTCCCAAACATCCCTTACCACCTCATCCACTCACATGGATTAGAATTGATTTCTCCCGGAAACATCTCACATCCAGTGAGCATTAGACCAATAGGACATCCTAGCGTTTCCTCCAAACTTGGCTTGTAGATTAGTATAATGTCTTTGAGCACTTGTCTGAGTAAAGGGGGTTTTATGCACATGTTTAATAACTTGATGATTAGATGTGATTGACATTGCTATGATCCCTGTGACTTATGATCCCATGGAGGGCGTATCTGTTGATGTTGCAGGACCATACCTGATGGACAGGTACACATGGGGAGATGATCAGTTCGGACCTCCATGGGGCTAAAATCCCACCAGATGGACGTTGAGACCCCAACAGGGGGCAGAGACAGATCAGAGGATTGCATTGGAGAAAGAGGAGGACGTTCCACCAGAGGCAGCTTGGCAGACCCGTACCCAGGGGGGTTGGGCCCTTTCCACCAGGACGTAGGCCTTCGAAGGCCCATGACCTAACCCAGGACACACATGACATCATCCAGTGCTTTTGGAGGTTTTGGGAGGCAGTTATGTGCCAAGTGGCACGTGTGGCAATTCCTGAGGCCCAAGAAGGCCAAACGTTTTTCTCGAGGAGGCCAATGTTTCCCTAAAAGGGCCTAACATCACCCTAAAAGGGCATGACGTCATCATTTTTGCTTGATTTAGGGTTTTAATTGTGACATTTAATGTGAATCATTATTTTAGATGTAAACTGGCCATGTCAGCCTTTTTTTACACAAGGTAAAATTAAAGGTCAAAGTTATTGTATAAGTAGAGAGCCAAAACTCTCATTTTAGGAGGATCTTTCACTCACACTTGTGTGAGGTATGAAATTTACGGCCCTCATTATGGTTTTGGACTGAAATTTTAGTGTGCACTTGTTGGAGGATGACTATTTTTGGTGAATTTGGCATTTTTCTTGGTGGAAATTCTATAACTAGGGTTTTGCTTGATCATGCTTGGTGAATGTGAGTAAAATTTTTCAATTCTTCTCTTATTTGAATGGTTATGTTGTTTTACTTTGCATTTTGTTAATACTTATTGCTAGCTCAAACCCTAGGGATCAAGCACATGTTATTGTCCTTGTTCCAATTTTCTATCCACCTACTAGATTGTGCCAAGGAGTTGTTTTATTGAAGCCATTGCTAGGGCCTTGCCATTGCAACACCCTAGCATTTGCCACTTCATCTTAGTCGATTTTACTTTGTCATTGAGTTAAAGGAGGAAAATCTACTAAGGCCTAGGGTTACCTACACCTTAGTAGTCGTTTTTCATTAGGGTTTGGTGGTTGAAGCCTTGGTTTACCGACACTTCATCTATCAATTCCTCTTATCTTTAGCTCTATTAATATCATCTTGCTGCTTCAATTTTGTAGCCACTTGTTGACTCCATTTTCCCTATGAAAGCACTAGTCTAAGATCTCTCTCTTGAGTGTTTTGATCACGACCTTCAAACATCTAAATCTTTTAACATACTACTAACACCTTCTAACCCTAGATTAGATTGATCTACTAACCTTATTGTTGTTGCTATTCAATTAAGTTACAACCATATTTTGCAGCATGTAAAGCTTCTCTAATCGATTGAAAAGATTGACTAATGCATAGCCTTATTTGCTTCTGATGAATGTTGGTGTTATGACATTGATGATTAATTATTCCTTCTCATTTTGAAGCTTTTCTAAGGCATTAATTGTGAAGTATTGTCTTATGATTATTGTTACTATACATCTTTGTTTACTTCATCAATATATTAGTCAATTGCTTTTAATGAGAAAGTCTCTGATTATATGAAGTACTAACCAACAAGTGCTCTTGCAAATATAGTTTTATGTTGCTTTATTCTGGGCCAGTACACTTCTGGTTTATTATTTCTTTATTGGTTGTTTAACCGGACTTTCTGATCGGTGGTGACTTGTGAGAGGGAACCTTTTACTTGGCATTTATCGTTCTCCTTCTCAAAACCCCAGGTCACTAGGGACGTCTCCCCTGGGCCTACCACCCTAAATAGAAAGAGACATCCTATTGAGGTGATGGTGATAGGATTAGTCTCTAGTTTCGCCAATTTTCTCTCATTGACCTTTCTCTTCTATCAAAGTACAAATTGCACGATAACAGTTTGGCACCGTTGTCGGGGAACACCGAGTCAATTCTCCTCAAAGACAACACTTTTTCGGTAAGACTTTCCTCAAGAATCTTTATAGCAGTGGAGCACAGAGGGCTTCAGACAATGATCAGCTAACACAAGAACAACTAGCAGAGATTGGAAGTGATAAACTTCCAAGTTTGCCATGGGATCCGGGTGTTCATTTGGCTAGCAGGATGTTTTACTACAAGGTGACCCAGGTTGCGCCAGAGAGCCACATATTCCACCATGGGTTGATTTGGAGTGGGCCTGCAGGGATTTGTCCGATCAAGCGAGGCATCTTTTCACTCTTGGTCATCATGATCGAACATGGATATGGGTGGAAAGGTACTTCCTCTACAGAGATATCTTTACATACACAGTTTCTGAACAACAGGTCCGACGGTCACAGGTATTTCAACTTGAGGATCCAGGAGAGGAGGGTCCAGTATGTATGTAGGGGGCAGACAATTGTGATCAAAGTAGTGCAGGGCCAGCATGGTGATCTTCGACAGAGATTAGCATGGGACCCGGGGAGTGCAGGATTGAGCATTTCACTGACTGACAGGGGAGAGTGGACCATTGCAGGGGAAAGTTATTCTAACTTTCCATTGAGCTTCACTGTTGAGAGGAGCACATCGCTTGTAGGTGTCTCACAGAAATCTTGCAGCACCTCATTCGGGCATCAGCATGGGCAGTTGATGGAGGCCATATGGATCTTGGTAGAGACTTGGAGGATGGATTCGTTCCGAGATGAGGCCATGTGTCATATGCAGGAGACTCCCTGAGTTGGTATATTTTAGGGTTATACTTCCCAGGGGCTAGCAGTTCATGACTTGACATGGGACCCAGGGGGAAGAGTGTATGAGTGTTCATCCGTGGATGGGTTCTACTGTGTATCCCACAGGTGGACATGGGATCCTGGTATTTTATTTGAGTGGATTTGGTTATTGCTTGAGGACAAGCAATTTTCTAGCAGGGAGGATTGTAATGTCCTCACTTTCAGACATCATCACAGTGCAGAGGTCTATGATGACCAGAGTAGCCAGATGGATGTTATAGCGAGTACAGGGGTTATTGAGAGGCATTGTGGGGTCCAGCTTGCATTACTCATCATATTTCATCATTATGAGCCATTTCGCACAGGTTGGCTTTGGTTCCATTTCATTTCGACGATTTCCATGATTTTGACTATTTTGGGCTATAAGTCAATTAAATTCACTAAAGAGGACATTTTGGGCACATTACTTGGAGGAACCTCTCAGTGTAATAGCTCATTGGAATTGGGAGAAGAAACACTACAGGATGGGATGGTGAGAAGTGACTTTCAGTGGCCAGGGAAGCCACAAGGAGAGATAAGGAGCTTTTCAGAGGTAAAATGGTTAATTAATTAATTAAAGTATTTTAATTAATTAATTAAATATTAATAAAATGAAAGTCACTTTGGAGGGACAAGGTGAGCCAAAAATTATAAAGGAAAGGCAAGAGCCTCTACTCATTCATTCATGTATGATCATATTTTCATATCTGGCTTCTAGCTAGTGAGCCCAGCATTGGGGGTTTTGAGGGTTTTGAGGACGATTCGATAGTGAAAGATTCCACCTAGCTTGTCCCAAGCTTGGTCTCGAAGATGCAATACGCTCCCACACCATTCTAGTTCCATATCTACTCAGTTGCAGGAGGGTTCCACATCAATTACTTGTGCAGATAGAGAGAGGGCGCACCAGTTGGGAGTTTCCAGCAAGGGGGGAGCACCATTCTAGGAGAGAGATTCATTGCAGGTGATTGGCAGGCCTTTTGGAGATTCTATCACCTAGGTATTCATTACAGGGCTTTGGACATCAGATCTAGTCCATTCTTGAGGAGTTACCATGGCTAGATCATCATCTACAGGTTGGGATGGCTTTGGAAGAGAGAGGACGATTTGGTGATTCAGTGATTTGCAGATCTAGGAGGCTATACCTCATATCTGACCTTGAAACTTCTTCCAGGGGTTTGTGATTGCCCGATCTATCATTTTGGAGAGTTTCAAGACATTTGGAGGCCTCATTCACCCAGGCCGAATTATCTAGGGTTTCAGGCATCTTTGGGGGCGCACCATTCAGTGGAGGAGTTCAGATCCACATGGTTTGAGAGTGACTTTGGAGATTTGGGCACCTGGGTTGTCCTTACAGTTTCCCGGTCTATCAGTTGGCATATTTCTTGGGGTGATTGGAAACTTTTGGCAGCAGGGCCGAATTGTTGAGGAGCTTCAGCTATCCAGCAGGGCATGGCACCTTCCTACTAGGGGGTTTAGCATTGTTACAACCCAGATCTACTTGTATTCAGTGTTCATTGTATATCCATCCCTTGGAGGCTTATTGTAGTCTTCTATTGGAGCATTTTGTAGCATTCCAGATCGGCATCTTCATTGTAGCAGGTTTCTCTATTTCATGAACAAAAGCAGTTTTGAGATGTTTTGGTTTGTCTATCATATTGCGTATGGTTGAGGTATGTTCCATGGTTATATCCTCTTGTTTATTGCTGCAACACATATATAACACATCAGTAAACCCTAAGCCCGAAATCAAGAGGCCATCTTGCAAGTAAACACATCTAAACAAGTGGACCAGCAAAGTGTTTGATGAAATGCCACAACCAGAAAATTTTTAAAAGACACCCAAAACCGTGATGTTCCTGGCATAATGACTTGGGATCATTATAATTGGTTTGTATTTTCTATTGTAGAATATTTATATCAGATCTCAGCACTCTTATAAGTAGCTCCTAACCCTCTCTACATTTAGTGGTTTATGCTCTAAATCTTGGTTGAACATTCCCAAGGCATTTAGCTACTAAGGCATTGGTCTATCTAACGTGTATTGAGGTGTGTAATTGGAAGGATTGGGATACCTCCCCTTGGTCTCTAAGAACTGGCCTAAGGTGAAGGGGAAATCATACTAAGGTGACATTGGTGCATTTCCCATATTGTGCTATCTCCACTAGCAATCCCCCAAGGACTGCTAGTTTAAGTGGTAACATTTTTGTGTCGGGGACGACCTTGTTGGTTTATTTTTGGCTCATTGACGACACCATCTCATCAGGTTGGGTAAGCTATTTCTATTGTATCTAATGAAATTACTATTGCTAACATGATTGTCTCATCTGGGGATTCCACCAAAACCAAATACAACAAAAAGGTACTCTACAAGAAGGAATGCCCAAGATACTCTTCATTTTGTTCCTAAACCTAAACTTGTTTATCATAGAAGAAGGCATAGACTTCAAGCAAAGGAAGTAAATAATCATATTGGATTTGAGACCTTATATGATATAAAAAGATTATTTTTTTACTCAAGTCCACTAACAAAAATGAATGCTTTGCGGTTAGAAAATGCCTACAAGCCACTTGATTTCTCTAACATTACAGGTTATCCTCATGCTATGGCTGCAACTACCAATAAGATCCTAGTGTTCCATGGCAATAATGTTATTGGTGCAAGAGAACATTGGGATGCCTTTATGGAATATATCATTGATATGGATTTGTTACTCAAATGTTTTGCTTTATCATTAAAAATGGATGCTACAAAATGGTTTCAATCTTTGCCTGACCATAGCATAGATTCTATTGAAGCTTGTAAAAATGTCTTCTCTGATAAATGGATTGAAAAGAAAGATGGTCGTTTTCTTTTTAGGTGCTTTGACAGGTTTGATAAGATTGCGCAAGATATTTTATCAACTCATCAGCCTTCAGTTTCTTCCTCCACAAATCCAACCCCGAGACACTCACTATTGCCAAAGTCAACGACAAGGCAGTTGAAGAAGTGCTACAGGAAGGGCTACCTAATTTTGTGCAAATTTCGTATATTATGCTCTCAGAATACAAGATGAATTGAATAATGATCAAAGAAAGTATTATGACAAAGCCCAACATGTTGCAATCTCACTGTCAAGATATTGTTGGTGTCATGACTCATATCCAAACATGGGAGCTTGCTTATCAAAAGACTCAATTTCAATCTAATAAGGTTAAATACTAGCAGTCCTCTTTAGAGGAACTTCCCATAGGAATTATTGTTCTCACACCTGAAGCACTCAAAGAGATGGATTTTGGTTTCAAATACTGGAAATAGGCAACTTACAATGCCCTCAAGGGAGGCACTCATGAAGTAACAGATGTTGCTCTGTTATGGCAGGTTATCGAGAACATGGAAAATACTTTCCATTTACCATATTTTGGGCCAAAGGACAATTTATTTTAACAAACACAAGTATCTAAGGACCTATAAGGTCATATAAGCTCAAGTAGAAAAGATATCAGCTCCTTCTCTGATTTCAATGAAACAACTATTCAAAAGTTTGTTGAAGATCCTACCATGGAAATGACATTAGTTAGAGATTTTCTACCTGTTGGCCGCCTATCCAACTAGGGGGTCAACTCCATGTGCCATGAAGATATGCATCATCAAATGCTAATGTGTCGAAGACAGTTTGTTTCTACTAGGCAATTTATGCCTCCAGCACAAATTTTTGTAAACAAAATTTCTGCACCCTTGGGTGGGTTAATAATGTAATAGGTCTGCATGGATCATATTTAGGTCAGGTACCTTGGGATGTTTTCATTGGGAGAGTTTCTTTCACCGAGGGTTTTTTATCCTCAGGTTATTAATTGGGCTTTTCAGACTTATTAATTTCCCTTGAGTTTTTCCCTCACACGTGCAATAATTCCTCCAAAGTGGTGAAGGTTTCATCCTTTGGTATCTTTTGTTTAGGAATGATGTAAATGACCATGTAAGACATCTTAGAAAGTTTCACGGAATTCCGTTGAGTCTACATAGGTTATTTTTAATTAATTAATTTTCCTAAGGTTGGGAATTTAATTATTTAATTAATTAATTGTTTTTGAGCAATTATTGTAAAAACTAGGTCCTTGGGTTTTTGATAGGGGTATTTGTTCTCAATTAAAATGGAAAGGCACCCCCTACACCCTTGGACCAAGTTTCAGCTCATTCGGACAACTTGTACTAGGTGTTTGTCCACCCGGAGTCACAGTCAGTCAAAACAACAATTTTTATTCCTAAAATGTAATTTTTGTAAATTTGAGTTAATTGGATAATGTTAATATGGAAAAGGGAAAGAGAGGTCATTCCTAACCTACCCAACCCACCTCCTAACCATTTCACACCCCCTCACCCATTCACTCACTCATTTCCTCACGCCCCTAGGGGGAAATTGCGCCCCCCCCACTCACATGAACCTTTGAAACACCCCTTGAATGAGTTGTGGGCCCCTCCCATGAGTGTTGCGCCCTTGATAGCCCTCCACCTCACTCCTAGCTTGGCCCTGTTATCGCTTAGTTTGTAGGAAAGGTTTAAGTAGCTTGAAGTCAAGGCTCAAACTGGCATAACAGGAGCTTCCCCACCCACTGTCATCTCGATGGGGAGCTCTTTCTATTTAGGGTGGCTAATCCCAAGGGAGACATCCCTAGTAATATGGGGTGTTGAAGGAAAAGGGGCAAAGGTTTAAAGGCTCAAAGGCTAAGATAATCTTTCCCTTCACATATTACTGCCAAAATGATAGTCAAAGAGAAGAAATTCCACTGAAAGGCACCTGTTTGCGAGACAAGGCAAATAAAACTAAAAATGTGCTGCAGTGGTTAGTACTTCAAAACATTAATGACTATCTTTAACATATATGAGAAATATGAAATGTAATTATTGACGAAGTCAATGATTGCAAATAAAGACCAAAGGCTTATAGTACTTCCTCAATAACTACAAGAGAGATATTTGCATTCAATATATATAATCAATCTTTGTCATATCACAATGCAATAAATGTGCTCATACACCAATATTGTTGCTGCGTCACTATACAGATTTAGGGTGACGTCAACCCTACTATTAGGTTAATTTTGAAGACAATGAGAAGAACGTTTTGTCAATTAAGCTTATGAATATGATCAATAACTCAAAGTCTATCAAATAGATGACTATACCACAACGTTTTGTACTAAACAAGGGTTACAAGGAGGGTTGACGTCATCAATACTGTTGCTGCTGCGTCACTATGCTACAAAGGTGACGTCAGCCCTGATTCTAGGTTAGTTTGAGAGGCAAAGAGGTGGAACGTTTTGCACACCAAGCTAATGAAAACAATCTATACCTCAATGCCAAATGCTAAATGACAAAATCACAGAGTTTTATACCGAACAAGAGATCAAATTAAGTGTGACGTCACTAGCTAGTTAGGGTTAGGTTAGCTAGACAAAGAGGTGGACGTTTGGCTAAATTGACCAATGAAAATGCTTAAAACCTCTATGGCTATCAAGGGATGAGTCAGCCGCAACTTTT
>ML802423.1:0-12129 GCA_009831015.1 Picea engelmannii
TTAGGGTCTAGTGACTAGGGAGAGAAATGACACCTTAAAAGACATAATTACTCCTATTCCACCCAAATCCAACAAGACCTAATGACAATTAAGGAAAGGGAGAGAAAATCTAGGTATGCACCTTAAGTCCTTTCACTTGTAGTAGATCCTTTCCTCTCATTGTTCTCTCCTAGATTGTAGGCCTCCTCCCAATGTTGGCCTGAAACAATTTCAGAGAACAATATAGAACAACATATGCATAATCACCAAGATCATTTAAAGGCCTATATATTCATGAAATCAATTTAGAAATATAAACATGAAGATACATAGATTTGGGACAAGAAAATTCTCTTTTATTGAAAACAAAATGATAAGATACAACCTTAATCTTGCTGACACCACTCCATGAACCTCGCCTGGGTTCCTCTAACTTGATTCCAAGTGCACCAATCCGAAAGTTATATCCTCACAACCAACATGCCAATATAAGGAAATTGATGGATTGCATAAGGAGGATGAATGATTGGGAATGTTGAGGATGAAAACTTAGAGCATGATGCAAAGACTTGGAATAATAGGGAAAACGTTTGGTAGAGTTTACTTGCCTCTTCTTTCATATCTTCAAAGGAACCCCCTAGGGCTCTTTTCATATGGAGAAATGATGGTTATTCGGTTGTCATAAGGGATACAAGATGTAAAATGGTTGTGCAACATAAAATAGGCCATAAACTCCTCTGGAAAGAACAATATTTATAGTTATTTTTTGCAACCTTTGAGAGTTTACGCTAGATTTTAGGCATTTAAGTCGCATATGTACACATGTTGCATATGTATCAAGGTGTGCACACTATATAAAAATATGTTTTTAAAGAGGAACCTCAACAAAAGTAGTTGGAAAATGTGTACATGAGTAGGACAATGTAAAAAATGCACAGTGGTGGAATTTTGGCCTATAATAGATGCCCCCTAATGTGTGAGGTCAGAAGAGAAACTGATGGCTAAAATACATTACAACATCATTGAGAAAGTTGGAAGGTACCTAGTCGAGTGAGCCCAAATGAGTATTCATGACTGTTTCATCTACATAATAATAATAATAATCACCGAGGTGAGCATACCCATGCTTGGGACAAACTAAGCATGGATTCCAATCAAGTACATTGTAGATCCATATCATATATGAATAATATTTCCGCCAATAAAGACCGTAGCCACGAATAATACATAGTGGATCTACATCTAAAAATGATTAGAAAATACACAAATATAATGTCATATGAATCTTCAGGAGGAATCAATGGCTGGAGCTGGAGATGATAGCTTCATGACTCGAGAAATATCTTCAAAATCTTCAAAAATCAGGTAGGAGTATAATAGGAGTGTAAGACGCACTACCATGAGGTCTTCGACAAGACGTCATGAAAAGACTGGAGGATCTCAAACACGAGGAATGAAACTTCATTGATTTTGAATGCGAACTTGACAGGATTCTCGGGATGGACAACTCATGAAGGTCAAGAGACTTATCTCAGAATGAATGACTCAGGTTGGAATACTTTCCCTTGGACAAGAGCACAACATATGAAAAGACTTATTGACATAAGTCTGTGGAACATGAGCCACAACAAACTCTCCATATTTTTGAAATAGTAACCAAATCGAGGAGGACACAATTCTATGTAACGAGAACAACTTCCTAAGGTCATACTAAATTCCAATGCTTGCAGAAAAATTGAAGGATGTGCTTTTTCCAAGTGTGACTGGATTGCTACCAATAAAAGAGAATGTTTCCCATCCCATCTTTTTGGAATATTTTAACTTTTTTTCTTTTTCATATATATTAATGAGTTTGAAAAAGAGTAAAATAACGCTACGTTACAAGGGATGAGCGAGTGTTGTGTGGAAGCAAACTAGTGCCAAGCGCATGGAACACACTAATGATTAGTGTAAGGAGACATGTGTAGGATAAGGATACTCAGGAAAATTCTTCCATGCGTCAAGGTGTTAGATCCCAAAGTAAAAATTGCTACAAGGATTGCACCTAAGGAATGCTCTAAAGGTTCAACAACAAAAAAATTGATCGGACATTAGGCCAAATACGCAAGAGTGAGACATGTAATCCTATTATTGACCGACACAAGGAGATTCCTTCAATGTAAAGTTTTACGATCCAAGAGAAGGTTAGATCGACGGTTTTTCACTTTTAGAGAGTCTAAAAAACATAAAAATATGACTCGAAAGTTTTAGTTTTTGTACATTTAGATCCCTAAGCCCGAAAAAGGATTAAAAAATACTTGAGAATACTCTCCCGGCGAGACGAATCTCTCGGGATGCACCTTTCTTGTAAGTTGAGTCTTCGAGGTCCGGAAAAGGTTTAAACTTATACCAAGGAGAACTATAGTTCCTTTTTCGTAAATTAAGTTCCCTAGGTCTGAAAAAGGGCTAAACTAATACCTGGAAAATCTTTCCCAGCGAGACGTATCCCCCAAGGTATTCCTTTTTCCTAGTTAATATATTATTCAGAAAAGGGGTAAACTTATACCAAATAGATGTTCTTTCTGAACCATTTAACGAGTGTGACAGAAAAAAGGTCAATCGAAAATATTTTCCTATTTACGGAGTCTGAAAAGGGATTAAATAAAACTCTAAAAAAGAGATAAACCAAATCCAAGGAGAATGGCTCTTTCTTGTAAATTTAGTCCCTCAGGCCTGAAAAAGGGTTAAACATATACTTGAGAATACTCTCCTAGCGAACCATAACACCTAGGGTGTACGTTTTTCGTAAATTAGCGATCCAGACGAAAAAGGGGTAAACTATCACCAAAAAAATGTGCCTTCATGTTTCACTTTGGTGAGCATGAAGTGCAACAAGATTTCTCAACATTTCAATTTTAAAGAGTTTGAAAAGAGATTAAAGAAGACTCCAAGGGGGATCCTTTTCATATGTAATCTAAATGACGCTGAAAAGGATAAATAAGTTCTCGATGGATAACTCTTTCATAGTTTAAGTGAGATTGAAAGAAGACAAATCATGCTCTAGGGGAGTCCCATGGGTATAGTCCAAAAGAATGATGAAGAAGAAGGATGAGGCTTCAACACGAAGTCACAGAGAGACTTCGGCATGGGCACCAAATGGGAAACAAGGCTCTAACTAGGATTCCCATGGAAGGAAGGATCTACCACATAAAGCATGACACACTTATCAGTAAGGAATGTTATTGTCGCAATTCAGTGGGGTCAATCCTAAGGCCAAATGAACCAGGAAACATATAATGCAAAAATGAAAGTAAGGAAAAACCTAACCTATATTCCAGTTTCGAGGTCAATAATAATAATAATCTATCTTTAAGTTCACGACCAAGACATACACTAAATTGGTGTATGAGACCCCCTCCACCCAACGATTTTATTGGTAAAGTCTACAAACGTATACATACCCTACCCCCCTCTGGATTTGAACATGTGACCTCTTAGGAGGAAACACATGTTCTTAACCATTAAGCCCACTTAGGCCGTGAGAATGAATCGATACGATGAAAACATGTCAAAGAAAAATGTCTCCATTATCCTCCATATAAGGCCAATAACACTCATCTAGAAGTTAATAAATCCAATTTAGATAGAAACTTCAGAAAATAACAGGTGCTACTGAAGAAAAAACTTGAAAACAATAAACTTGGACTGTACAATATGGTACAAGGAACTGCACAACCTTATGCATCATTCATGGTACTGGTTTAGGTAGAGCCTGCTGCTACTCTCTCACCAAGAATCTCTTCGATATTCAACCTCAAAAGTCTCCCAAAAGGGAAGAAAACAAAAACCATAGTGTAAGTATTCCCATGGTATACAATTTGTATTCATGGCTTCAAGGATAGCCTCATCCGAAGGAAATTCAATATTCGAGAAATCACATGAACGAGGAGGGTCGAAAGTCACAAAGGGAGAATATAATTGACCATATTCCATATGACGATGGAGGTTCTGGCCATGAATCACATAGTCTATCAATGAAGAATCATAAGCACAAAGGCTTGAGGATCTATAAACAACAATATCATACTCAAAAGGAAACTCAAGATCACTCAGATCAAGTGGGGAAAGCAAGGGCTCCCATGACCCTGTTGAATAACAAGATTGATCAATTTCTGAGACCATTTTTAAAGAAGGAAAACATGATTGTAGAGTTTCCTTCTCATAAGCATTTGAACATCGAGGATAATACACCACACAATTTATCCGTGGTAGGGTAGAGTCTACAATAACACTAGAAACATATAAAGGGGCAACCTGAACTAACGTCGAATTAGGATGGTGATTATCATATTCCATCTGGTCAATAGTGACAATGCTTCCATTGTGAGGGAAATGGATCACCCGGAAGAGCGTAGACACCACAACTTTCATAGAATATACATAATCATGCCCGAGAAGCATATTGAAATATAACATCGACAAGGACAATCTTCCCACCTAACGAGATAGGAAATTGAGGAAGAATCCCCAAATATTCACTAGGAAGTCTCTCAAAAGCCAAAAACTCATGCGAAGCAGACACAATATTGGGAGAACCCAAATCTTGCTAAGCTGAGGAGGATAAAATACTTGCAAAGGCTCCTTCATCCACAATACATCGGTAATTTTTTTTTCAATTAGCTTCAACCCTTATTTGAAATGGTGCAGAATAAGGAAGGCGAGGCTCAACAAGGTTATTCCAATCAAAGAAGCCATCTTGGGACTTATAGGGGGTGTGCTGGAAGTGAGTGGAATGGCCCCTCGTTATGAAGGTACTGAACTAGAAATGATAAAAACATAGTTGGTAGACACATCACTCCCCATTATAACATTGGGATCGACCAAATATTGCATTGGCATGACCACTTTGGTAGACTTAATACTCGCCAAGAGAAGAGTGGGATCAACCAAAGATTGCATCGACGTGACCACTTTCTCAACCACTGGTTGAATAGACTGCGAGAAAACATGGTATGAAGGCGCATCACCCCCCAAAAGAGGAGTGGGATCGGTCGAATATTGCATCAACATGATCACTTCATCAACCAAAGGATGAATAGATTACTAGGAAACCAAAGAAGACTCAGAATCAGAAGAGCTTACAGACATGGATCATAATATTCGTACCTCTGGAATGCTAGGGCACATATGAGTAAGGTGATATCCCTTGCAAATATTACAAGGTAAATTAGGCCTACATCCTATCCATCTAGGTTCCTTAACATAATCAATTCCCCCAACATGACTAGTAGTGGTTGGTTGCTTACCCCCAACATGACTAGTAGAGGTTGTTGACATATCACTCGTATGACTCGCATTGACGAGACTTGTGCCCCCAACATGAATTATAGTGGTTGGTTGCACATCTCCAACATGAATTGCAGAGGTTGGTGATTGGTCGATAACATGGATCATAGAGCCTACATACCTATTGCCACTATGACTAGAAGTGACTGGAATCCCAACATGACTCTCAACGACTCGTTGCTTGTCTTCAACATGACTCAGAGAGGTTGTTGACAACTCAACAACAAGACTACTAGAGGTTGGTGATTGAACTCCAGTATGACTCGCATGGACTAGGTTCTTTCCCCCAGCATGGCTTGTAGATGCTGGGTATTGGTATTCAACATGAATTGAAGAGGTTGGTGACCTATCTACAACATGACTCGCAGAGGTTGGTGATTTCTTCTTCCTATTCTTCCTCTTTCTATTTCCTTTGGACTTTTGGTTATTAGTATCTAGATTTTCGCAAGAGAAGACAGAAGGAGGAGGAGAAGACTTTGCTGATGAAGGATCATCAACATCATTCCCATGACATAAGGGGCTTAACTGAGGAGCGTCAAGAGAATTAAATACATTTGGAATGGTACCCAACCAAACTAGTAGTCCCACATTCAACCTAGGAATGTTCAAAGTGGCCATCAAAGGGACACCGACATTTCCAAAGAAAGGAAAAGCACAATAATCCCCTTGCGAAGGGGTTCTTAGTTGGTATATTCAGAAACTTTGTCCATGAATATCTTATTCACAAGTTCCTCCCTCGCAAGATCGTTTAAGTACGTAAGAGTCTCACACACTGACTCTAGTGAACTAGTGGTATAAAAACTCATGCCTAGGAGGCGTCTCAACACTTTCAAGAGAAATACCAGGGGTCCTTCCCAACCAATAGATCAATTGGTCAAGCGCCTTGAATCAATGATCCCAAATTGTTTACATTGAAACAAACTAAGGCCGACTACACAAAGCAACACTCCCATAAAAATATCTAAGAGAAACATCGCAAGCAAACAACTTTTCCAAATCTTGAGCCCAGGTGGATGGAAAAATAGGGAGCACATATCATGCCACTAAAAATTCCCTAAATATAAATCAAGCAAACAAGAGAAGGATACAAAGAAAAATTACACCAACCAACACTAGAGAAACTTACCGGTGCAAGTGTAACTCGAACAAGGAATCACCCTCTGGGTATAATCTAAGAAGCTTGGTCTGATATCTGTCCTAGGTACCGTGGTATGCCCCCTTGTAGTCACCTATGTGATAAACTATAAAAGGAAACCAAGTTGTCAACTCACAGTTAGTCACCACGCATATACAGTCGACAGTTGGGAAGATCGTATGAGTAGGATAACTATGTTTGAATCCTTTCAAGGGTATCGAAAGAAAATGGCCTGAAAGACAAGTGAGGATCCCATCCATATTCGAGGTCCATGAAGCTTCGTAGTTATATACAGTAAGAAAAATCCCAAGAATTACCCTCAAATACGATCCCCACTATGCTTGGTATGGCTTTGGAGGGGTTATCTCCTCTATCTTTCCTCACACGACCTTGTGTTTAACCCCTATGTTAGAGGGGGTCTTGACTAAGTTTTATGACACTTGAATTCAACACTCTCTATATTAGACTCTTAAGTTTTTTTAGTGGCCTTGGAGATTTTCCTTTCCACACCTAATCCAAGGCCTTAAAGCCTAGTCTAATTGGTGTACCCTATAAATGAAAAATTCTAATTGATTTTGAAATCAAGAGTTAATTTTGGTGGCTTGATTACTTAGGGGTGCGGTAGTGAAACTCGTGATGTTCTTTTAGAGACAAAAAGAGGACAATTATAGAGATTTTAGAACATTGTGATTTAAATGAAAATGAAAGCAAGCCACGTCCTACAGATGAAGATTTGGTTCTTTTAACTTAAAATGAAAATTTTCAAAAAAACAAACAAGATCGTATGCACAACCTATCCTATGATGCTTTTTCGTTTCCAATGAAATGCAACTACTCAAGCCTTTTCAGAAAGAAAGTATCAAGGAAATCTAGGTTAGGACTTCTTTTCTTTTATAATCACAACCTAATCTTCTACAACCAAATGAACATGTAAATAAACATACAAATGCAGTTAATAAACTTCTTTTTCTTTTTGCAAAATGAATACAAGGGAAAGGGACGAGAAAAGAGTTTACACTTAACTACAACTATTTTTGAAATTTTTGTATGCTTGTGAAACAAAAACAACAAAACAACTATTTTTTTTTTCTTTTCAAAGCATACCAAGAGAGAAGAAGAGCAGCCAAGAGAATGACTCATATCCTAAACCACTGCCAAAAGCATGGATTCACCAGAATCAAAAGGAAAACCTAAATCTCAAAATCACACCTTCATCCTTGACAAAGGACATAAAGAGACAAATAAAACTATACAAAAATATTTCTTTACAATTTCATAAACAATATGAGACTTAAATCTTGTTCAACAAAAGTTAATAGAGGTCTCTACCACTCATGAGGACCTGAGATACCAAAGGTTTCTGAAGAAATAAAAAGTTTTTGAAAAAACTCTTCAAAAGAATAGACACGTGTGTTGTACACATGCATCCTGCGTATGTACGTAGGCTGGGTTAAACTCAGGGCGCGTGTGTATGCGGTTTGGTTATAGAGAAAGGAACGTATATGAATAAACACTACTGGTTAGGTCTTGTGTTTTCTTATTCACCATACTGATTAGGCCTAACACTGAGGGGAATGCTAGGAACTGGTGCCCATGGTAGTTCACTCTTTGGAAAGGGAAGTGTTGTTCATGAATTTGTTATGGGCATGAGATTATACATTTTAGAAACATAAATACATGATTCCATTTTCTTTTCTATGATAACGTAAATCTCAAAGGATCTTTGCATTTTTCACATTTCAGGTTTTTCACAGATGTTCTTCATGTTGATATTAGTATGCTTATAGAATGTACAATCACCTTGCCATGCCTTACTAGAAATCTCATTAAGGAGACCTTTTATTTTATGTATTTAATGTTATAAATAAAACTATATTCAACATGTATCCTTTTGTTCCAAGTCTATTGGCTATATAATACTATATAACACTATATGACATTAACATATAAGGTTCAAAGAAAGGTTGCAAATTTTGTCAATATTCTCAAAATCCTAATATAACATACGAATATTTTTAATGAGATGAAATATCTTCATATTTTGGCATCATGCTGCTTCATTTTAAGTTTGCATTAACTTGTATTCAATTCGAAATCCATCCTTTAGGTGTAGGATAAATCTAGCAATTAATTAGCATATTTTTTTTTGTGTATAGAAAGAGTTGAAAATGATTTAGAAGTTACCAACAAAGTTGAGTATTTATCGCAGAAGCTAGCTTTGAACATCCTTTGTGATTAGTAATTATATGTATTAGGACTATAGTAAAAATATATAATTAGATTGGAAGTTCCTTTTTCTTTCCTACGTAGACAATTTTATCTGATTATGATTTTTGGTGATTGCATTTTGTGCATAATGTTTGCAGGTTGAGATGACATAGAATGACAAAGGAAATTATGCAACAAATGTAAAATTTACCCCTCCTTGGATGATGAAGGAATGAATCTTACTAATGAATAACATGGAGAAGTAAAAGGAGATTCAAAATATGAGAAAGCAATAGCTATCCCCCAAAATGACAATGCAAAGTCCGTAGAGGTCTGAAATGAGGAAAATAATAATTAAATCATTGATTGCCATTTTTGAATAACTCTTAATTAACCCTTAAATTTGTGCATAAACCATATAGGACTTGTCATCTACACTTCCTCATGAGACACATAGTTCCCATATGACTAAGTTATTGTCCTTCTGCTCTCAATATTCAATATGTTGTTATGTCCATAATTTTAGATGGATTAGGTAATTCTCTTTTAGTTCTTGGTCTCCTCCTCTTAATATTCAATATGTTGTTATCTCCATAGTTTTAGATGGTTTAGGTATTTCTCTTTTACTGACTATATTGTAAGAAGAATACATAAAATCTTATCAAGCTCAACTTATGAAGATGTATCAAAGTGAATATTCAAAATATGCTGAAGACGCTTCCGCTGAGCATTGATTGGGACATAAAGCAAAACGAGAAGAATTAGATGAAGAAGAATCGGAAGATGCTTCTGTTGTGCGTCGTGTTGGACATAAATGAAAATGAGAAGAATCAAAGGAATACGAATAAGAAGATGCTTCTGCTGAGAGTCGTGTTGGACAAAAAGAAAAATGAGAAGAATTAGACGAAGAAGAATCTGATCATCTGGACCATTTTGCAACATGTTCTCGTACTGGTTATAGATCTTTTATCTAAATTTTAACATGATTCAATTTTTGTTTAACACATACATTTTGGCATCTTAAATTCATATTAATTATCAACATGATTTCACAAGAATATGAAAAAATATTGAGAGATGAGGTGGATCATGTAGCATAGTACTAGTTATCAAAATATGTTCTTCCTTTTCATGTAGCAGAGAAACACCCTCGGTGGGAGAAAGGGAGGTGCTTTGATTCTTCTGCTACTCATGTTGCTGAACAACTAGAATTATATGAAGATGAATGCTCCTATGTTGTCTCCCCGTTGCTTCCCACGTCAAGATTCACCCAACCTCCTCCAAGTCAGTTATACCAGGGAGAAAGAGAACTGCATGTAATGCTCATAATGGATCCGGTTTGAAAAATTTTCAACTTTCTTTGGAAGGTGGTATGTTGAGCATGGAGAATTTGGATTTGAAAAGAGGCAAACTGATATAGAGATATAGAGATATATATGCACACAGATCAATCACGAGGTGGCCACATGGTGAATGTAATGAGCGAGGTACAAAGAGAAATGTTGGTTAGAGGATGAAGAGATGGAAAGGTAGTGAGTGGAAGTGGCGAGGAGGATAGGGTTCTAGCAACATCGTCAGATCTAGTGTAAACAGTGTCAGGGCCGATAAATTTGATGAATCAATTTTATTTATTTTTTAAATCAATTTTAAAGTCTGACAATTAAGAAAATTAATTTTCCCTCCACTAAAGGTATTTAGTCCCCTCAATATCATGGGGGCCAATAAAAAAAATATAATTTTTTTTTTTAATATTTCAAGAAATAAATTATTAAAAAATAATCCACAACATGAGAAAATCTTATAAAAAGATACAAAATGCACCCAATATTGTCTAAAAAACAAGTGTTAATAATCTATTCTTCATGAAATCTATTGAAATCTATAATCCCTCGCAGGAAGGAACTAATAAATAGAACTTCTTAACAAAAATCCAACAATCATAAAAATTACAAGAAATTACACACCAAAAAATATGTTTTACTCTTATGAATCATATAATCCCACAATCATAAAATTTGCAACAAGTTACCCACTAAAAAAATATGTTTTACTCTTATGAATAATATAAATTAAATCTTTAAGATGGAACATACATTTTCTTCCCCACATAAAAAGAAAAGCATAAAAACTTCATAAGGAGTTGTCCTCACCACTTCATAATTGTTTTTGAAATTAATTATTAATAAAAATAAAAGTATGAAGTTAAATAAATCATATAATCTTGATAGGATGATTAATATAGTGATATTCACTCTAATATTGTATTTTCATTGAATTTAAATGGGTAAGGACATAGTTAACTAGAATAAATTACACTTAAAAAGTATTACCATATTTAAAATGTATTATTTTAATTAAAATGTATTAAAATATTTAAAATGCATGATAATATGTAAAGTGGAGTTAAATTGGCATTCATTTTTTTTTTTTATAATACTACTAAAAATGTGAATATTTAAAATGAGATAAGGTGATAACCATTTATCAATAAATAATAGATAGTGAATGACTACTCATTAAATTATGTATTTTATAATATTTAAAATGCATTAAAATATATAAAGTGAAAACAATTGATATTCATATATCAACATTTATCAACAAATAATAGATAATTATGTATTTTATAATATTTAAAATGCATTAAAATATATAAAGTGAAAACAATTGATATTCATATATCAACATTTATCAACAAATAATAGATAAGGAATGATCATTAAATTATGTATTTATTTTTTGCAATTAATTATTAATAAAAATTAAAATAAAAAGTTAAATAAATCCCATAGGATGATTAATGTAGTGCACTCTAATAGTGTATTTGCATTGAATTTTAAATGGATAAGGATATAGCTAACTCAAAATAATTATAGTTAAAAAGTATTACCATACTTAAAAACACATTATAATATGTAAAGTGGAGTTAAATTGATACTAATGTAAAAAAAAATATAATGCTATTTTATAATAACAGAGAATGACAAATAATAGACAATGACTCATCATTAAATTACTAATTTTATAATATTTAAAATGCATTGAAATATATAAAGGGAAGATAATTGATAGTCATCTATTAACTAATAATAAACAATGACTTATGATTAAATTATGTATTTTACAATATTTGAAATACATGACTTATGATTAAATTATGTATTTTACAATATTTAAAATACATGACTTATGATTAAATTATGTATTTTACAATATTTAAAATACATTGAAATATATAAAATGAAGACAATTGATACTCATATATCCATTTTCATTTTGTTTAGTAGTTAAATAAATTAAAAAGTTATATATATAAAAGAGTGATTATTAAATTATATATTTTATAATATTTAAAATGCATTGAAATATATAAAAGTAAAGATAATTAATATTTATATATCAATATTTATCAACAAATAATAAACAATGATTCATCATTAAATTTGTAGTTTATAATATTTAAAATACATTGGAATATATAA
>ML802423.1:36061-49980 GCA_009831015.1 Picea engelmannii
ATACAGTAATAACCTAGTCTATAAAATAAATTCTAGAATTGGCCACATGCATTCTTCATGTATCACAAGTAAGGAAAAGGAACTTCATTATTCATTCTATGCTTTAAGTCGACAAAATTATTCAGTACTAAGTCTGATGACATTCAGTAATTTTTATGCTTCACAAGAGCGAACATAATTCATCCATGGTATTATTCCAATCTAAATGACAGATACATTCCAATAACCAATTTAGTCATTCTAAACAGAGAAGGAGATAGAATGCATATCTGGATCGCTTCGTGGGGAGACAAAGGGAACAGCCACGTTCCTCCCAACCATGGGACAGGGCAGTCAAATTCACTTGCCCAATCCACCCCCTAACCTGACCATGAATTCATGAGGGCTAACTCAGAAAAATCCTCCTCAGCAATGTCTTTCGATTTTTGCAGACTCCTCTTGCCTCACACTCAATCAGTAGTGTTCATAACAGTAAGAACAAAAATACTAACAACAGTCTCTTTCTCGCATACTCGACAGCGTCCTTCCTCCTCACATATGCTATTTAACACAATGATCCTTTTGCCTAGGTATTTATTTCCCCCTTGGGAATTTTTGCATCTTTCTAAATCCTTGATTTCCAGGGGCTTCCAATGGCCAAATCTCTGATTTGCCACTTGTAATAATCAGCCCAGAGGTAGTTCCAACATTTTCCCCACTCATGGAGTCATGGTTAGCTGATTTTAACATGGTTGTTCCATTTGTCCTCCTGCAATCAATATAAAATATTTTGTTTTCATATAAGTGTCAAGTCAAATAGTTAGTTGGGTCAAATCAGGTCTCTACCCAACATTCATAATAATTTAATTACAATTATCAAATTCGAAATTCAGAATTGGCATAAATGGAAAACATTTTCCAAATTCGAATTTACTAAAAATGGAATAATTTCCAATGAATTTTAAATTTCAAAAATACTTTATTTTGGGGGATGTCACACACGTGGACCCACAAAATAATTATACTCATCAATATTCTCTTGAAACTAAGAGTCTCACTCTTTCCTCAGAGAACTACCCGCTTGGAATCACAATATAGAAGAGGCTTCAATAAGATGGGACTCATGTCCACACGGGCGGGGATCTAGAGGATTCATTTCCATGCTCAAGCATGCAAGAATATGGCCACGGGGATGGGAAACTCAGCACTTTCATGCTTCGTACAAGCCTCTTTTACCTCGAACACAGTTCCATCAACGTTGTCTCGGGCTCGACAGCATCAACATTCAATGATTGTTGATTCTACATCCTCCACTTTGATTCCCTGGCCTACGGCTCCTTGTTGGACAGGCTATTGGAGACGGAAATGGGATTGTTGCACCAACCCAACAAAGGAAATTAAGTGTGACAATTACCAGAGAACTTCAATGAAGGAGTTAACGAAGAACCCTAGCATCACGAAGGCATTGAAAGGGGATACATTCAGATTTACAACTAGATGAAGTATGAAAACAAATCGTGAAAGAACTATAGGCTCATTCGACAACCCTCGACCACTCCAGAGTTGGTCGAATGAGAAAAGGTTCGTTGTTTTGGATACTTTGGCAACAAAGAGTGAGACATCACTGAATTCTCCATGGATTCACATTTGTTTTGGGTCTAACATTCAAGTGAACAACAAGATGTCCCCTAGAAGAGGCTACCATCGAGGGTATAGGCGAGGAGGGAGCTCTTCCTCTGAGACTCCTCTGACTCAAAGAATAGAGCAATATCCCTCAATGTGCATTCAACAAGAGGCCCACGTAGTTGCTATATCTTTTCATGACACAATTATGTCTCGCTTGGCTAGATAGAGGATAATCTAGATAGAGAGAGGATAATAAAAAACTTATTTCAAACAATTTAGATAGATAAACTTTTGTCGTGTTGTTGGTATAGCATACGAGCATTAAATATCTTATAGCCAACATTTTTTTATAAATCTCTTACAGTTAGAATAAAAAAAAATCACTATATATTTACAAAAAAACATGAAATTTAACTAAATAAACTTCCAAAATAGAAAAAGAAAATCTTTAAATTTTCTTTTTCTTATTATTTTTAACCATGACTTTGAGATTTATATCATTATCATATTTTTAATATAACGAATATTTTTTTTTCTTATCTTTTTACCTTTAAAAATTATTTTCATAATTTTCATAATTTTATTGTAAAAAAATAAATAAATAAATAATCTAAATATTATAAAATTTATATTTTTTCCCATAATAATTATTAATTTTAATTATATAAATTTCAATTAAATTACAATTTATATTTCTAAAACTATTATTTTAAATACATAAATAAATTCAATACTTTTAAAATATATTATTACAATCAAATATACTATATCAACTATTAATATTTACACAAAAAATTTCAAACACAAATCCAAATAATAAGATTATTAAACTACACTATTAAATATTGAAAATGCAAAATTAACTTTATCCATAGATCATCGGAAGAGAAATCCAATGCCACTAACATTCTATGACTAAACTTAAAGTAACATGTGTTCTAAGTGGCAAGGGATTGAGTGTTCAAGGGAATCCAAGGCCACTAAGAAGTTACAGTGGCACGTGTTGAAAGGTAATTAGATATCTAAATACTCGTTCGTTTATGGACTCGGTCACGATAGGAGAAAATCATGAGAGAGTATGTTCGAACTAGATGCCACAAGACCTTTGAATGGTTCATCCATCAAATAGAATTTTTATTGCAATTTGAACATGGAGCGGGTAGATATTTTAGCCATTGGGAATGGAAGAGAAAGTGGAGCGGACAGATAATTTAACGGTCTTAAAAAAGAGAGGGAGAAACGATTTCTGATATAACAATTTACAAAAAAAATAGAGAAAACAAAGAGGGAGAAACGGTTTCTGATATAACAGTTTACACAAAAAGCAGAGAAAACAGAGAGGGAAAAATTGTTTCTAATATAACAGTTTACACAAAAAAAACATAGGTTGCACAAAAATTGTTTCTATAATGTTCATTTCATGATGTGTGATACATTTGTGTTTCATGATGTGTGATATGTTATAGCGGAGAGGAAACATGGCTACTGTTGGAAAAAATTAATTTCTACCTAACCCGAAGCTTCCACCAACTTCGAGAGAGCTCGTGACAATCCACCGAAACTCCGAGAACCCTCTGGACACTCTAGAGTCTTCCATGGCCTCTATAAATATGAGTCTATAAATATGAGGCAGATGTATCTGTTTTGATTATTGAGAAATAAAGAATTTGTCTGTGTGTTATTCTTCTGTATTCATTTGGTTCTGCTCTCTTCATCTTGGTATCAAAGCACAGGGCTGGGCTCACTCCCTCACAGGAGAGCCCAGGATCTTGAGAGGAGTCGCCCAGCGATGGAGCTAGATGAGTGGAGGAGCGGAACGCTGGCCAAGCACTACAGCAACTACAGTTGAGGAAGAGGATGACGGGAAGCTCTGTCACGTTCATCAGGAGAGGCTCTGTCACAGGTTCAGGCCCGGAATCATTTCCCTCCGTGAGATCCGAAAACACTAGAAGAGCATCGAGTTGTTGATAAGGAAGCTCGTGTTCCAGCATTTGGTGAGAGAGATCGCCCAAGTACCCATGGTTTTTAAGCGCTGCTCCATAATCAGAAATACTTAAGAAAATCATGGGTGTTTATATTCGTTGTGAGTTGAGGAGAGATGGGCGTGTGGAGACTGGGTGATCATTGTGTAATTGTGATCAGCATACGTGTGAAGAGGAAAAGAGGAGTCCCTGCGTGAAGGAGTCCCGATGTGTGCGCTGGAAGGGAGGATGTTTGCATCCATTTGCTTCTAGTTCGGTACTTGGTTTTGCTTTTGCAGTTAGTCTTCTTTTTATGCAATACCGTCTTTTCTACAATGGTTGCTTGGTTGTTATGGTGCTCGATATGGATGTCCTTGTTTTACTTTGAAACAACGCCTGCGGGTTTAGTTCGTGTGTTTATGGATCATTCACAAAGTATATGTGTGACTTAAACTGGAAGTGAAAGTTGACTTAAGTCAAGTATTTCTATGTAAAAGTCCTCCTTTAGATTTGTAAAAAGGTCATTGAGTAATAGAAAAGTGCTTGGAATGGTCATGTGGGGTTTAGTATGAGAGAAAATTGAATCAAGTTGTAAAAGGTGAGAGTCAAGTTCAAAGTCAAGGTCAATGTTTGAATAAATCTAAAATCTTTGTGAAAATGAGGGAGTCTTGAATTGTAAATGTGTGAAAAGGAATCTTGAAATAAATAAATAAAAGAGTCAAAATGAGTGCTAAGTGAGAGTCTGTTTGTTAAGCTAGTCAAAATTTAAGTCCAAATCAAATGTTAAGTGATGTAAAATCTTAAGTGATGTAAAATCATGGCAAGTGATGTGTCAATTAAGTTTGCCAATCCATTGTCATAGGTTGTCTTGTTGGATCTTGATCAACTCCAACAAGAAACATATCTATAAAGTATATTGACAAGAAAAAAAACAAGATGCAAGAAGCAATGTAAAACATAAAAGAGAGATTCATGATGTATAAGATAAAGGGTGATAGAAAAAAAAAATGGATGGTGAAAGACAAGGAAGAAAAACTCTCGTTGGAAGAGGTAAAGATTAAAGAAGACTCCAGATGAAGTTATCCAATGCTTAATGATGATATGTAAATGGGCATATGTAATAGGCTTGTAATTTGTTGGGAATTTAGTAAATAATGTGGAATTTTTGTACCTGAGATGAAATGATGCATATATGATGTAAGGGGTGCATGATCAGTAGTACCCGACACCCTAGAGGTTTTTGAGTTGTAAATCTTATCCATAGGCAAGGCAAGCTATATTCCCCAAATGTTTAGTAAGCCTTGTTAAGACAGGTCTACATGGATTAGAGTGATCATGTAGAGTGTATCCCTCTTAGGCATAAAGAGTGGATGTGGCATCAAGCTGTGGAATTAACCACTAGGTAGGTACGAGGGTGGTAAGGTGTACTTGTATCTAAGTCTGATGGTGATCGGAGAAGTTAGATCTTCGATTAAGGGGAGGAATGTGAGATTAAGTAATCTCAGAGTGTGAGTTGGGACCAAGTTATGACTAAAGGAGTCTAATGTATTAATGAACCATGTATGTGAAAAGGATACCTAGAGAACTGGCGAGTACAGCGGATGGTACCCATGTATCTCGATAGATGGATCTCTTTTTATATGGACATCAATGATCAATTTGTTTGCAGGTACAAAAGAAGAAGCAAAAATGATGAAACTCAAGTGAGCGTGTGTTGTGTAATAAAGTATCACATTGAAGGAAGCCCAACCATATGAAGATAGAAATTGAAGATGATGACATGACTCAGATAAAGACCTAACCGAGACATGTATTTGTTAAGGAGGAGACATTGCAAATCAAAAGAGCAACTTGCAAAGGCTATGAGCACAAGACCAATTTGAGTATTTGAGAGAAGCATTGAGTATTGAAAATATTGTTGTAATTAGTGGCAGAAATTAGGGGGGAGTGTTGGAAAAAATTAATTTCTACCTAACCTGAAGCTTCCACCAACTTCGAGAGAGCTCGTGACAATCCACCGACACTCCGAGAACCCTCTGGACACTCTAGAGTCTTCCATGGCCTCTATAAATATGAGGCAGATGTATCTGTTTTGATTATTGAGCAATAAAGAATTTGTTTGTGTGTTATTCTTCTGTATTCATTTGGTTCTTCTCTCTTCAACTACAGGATCAGAATAGAACATGCATGTGATATAAATCCAGCGGAGTCGAATGATGACTGGAGATTTATTTATGTGTAGCTATCCAACGGATGCCTTGTAAATAATTTTATGGGATTTCTCCACAGAACCTCCAAGTCCCGTCCTTAAGTGAGGTGAGGACAATTATTTTCCTAGAAATGATGATTAATTACGATTCAATGCTTAATACCAGTGTTAGGCAAATAATCTTCTTTTCTTAATTCAATCTACCGAGTAGCACTTCATAAGGAGCTATTTTCAATCTACGGGCATTCTATATTTATTTACAGTTTCCATATAATAGTTGTATGTTCGAAATTGTAAACTTTGTAGAATAAAAATCTACACTCGAGTGATGCGTGATATTATGTAGAAACGGTCCAAAGTACTGGAAGGAAGAGGAGAGAGATCACAAATTCACTTCTCTAATTTGAATTAGGAGCTCCCATATTTTGCAGACCATTTTATTTTGTGTTCTAGTTTTTAGATGGCAACATTTTCATATTTCTCTGTGGGTCATAGGTATAAATATATAATACCCATTTCATTAAGAAACAAATTGGGTGGATGCTTTGGATCGGGTGACTAGTTGATAGATCTTAATCTTTAAATTGTTGTAAATCATTTATCACGGGGAATTCAATGTATCTAATTTAATTGTGTTCTTTTTGTTTATTATTTTGTGCAACGATTTGGAATGGAGCTTCACATAACCGCCATAATCCCACGAAGGAACTACCAAGGGAAAGGAGTGATGGTCGATCCCTGAAAGTTGAGCTGCAATTGCATCTTTAGACATAGCGTTTTCACAGGTAAGCATAATTGCGAAAATAAGTGTTTGTTTAAATAATTATGTTTACTTATGTTTTGTTTTAAATACTTTTACATACACAACAATCCTACAATCCTATTCATGTAAGCGATTCATTATCAGAAGGTTGATAATTATCTTTTGTTATGATTATCTCCTTTTAAATGTGTTATGTGTATTTGAATTATTTGAATTTTCTCCTTTTGAATGTGCTATGTGTATTTAAATTATTTGAATTTTATATTGTAATGTTATGCATTTATGTTTTCATCTATTATATTTAGATTTCATTGGATGTATATTTAATTTATTTTAATTTTATATTGTAATGTTATGCATTTATGTTTTTTTCTATTATGTTTTTTTCTATTATATGTAGATTTTAAGGGATGTGTGTTGAGTTTTTCTTATATGGTAGAAAAAAACTAAATTATTTCATTTATGTTTCTTTAATGTAAGCTTAGTATGAAAGGAGGAGGTGTAAACATGAAGGAGTTTAGAGGAGGCAGGTGGAAAGAATTTATGTTTCTTTAATGTAAGCTTAGTATGAAAGGAGGAGGTGTAAACATGAAGGAGTTTAGAGGAGGCAGGTGGAAAGAAAGGAGATGATAAGGAAAGGAGATGATAAGGTAAGAGGAAGAGAGTTTAGAGGAGGCAAGTGGAAAGAAAGGAGATGATAAGGTAAGAGGAAGAGAGTTTAGAGGAGGCAAGTGGAAAGAAAGGAGATGATAAGGTAAGAGGAAGAGGTCAGGGGAAGGAAACACTGGAGTAGAAGAAGGGGGAGGGGGAGGGGTAAATGAGAGGAACATAAGGGTATGGAGGGAGGGGGTTAGAGGAGGATAGGGAGGATGAGAAGGAGGAGGTAAGGTAGAAAGAGGGGGAGGGGGTAAATGGGAGGAACATAAGGGTATGGAGGGAGGGGGTTAGAGGAGGATAGGGAGGATGAGAAGGAAGAGGTAAGGTAGCAAGGGTATGGGTGTGTAGAGAGTGAGAAAAGGAGGGGAGAGACAAGGAATAAGAGGAGGAGGTGGGAAAGCGAGCAGGTAGAGGATGGAGGAAAAGTCATGGGGAAAGAGAGGAAGAAAGAGAGGGGGAATAGTGGGAGGTGAAGTACGAGTGAAAGAGGAGAGGGGATATATGAATTTAGGTGGAGGGGTGAGGAGGCGGAGGGATGGGATAGGGAAGTAGAAAGGAGGAGATAATTAAGAAGATGAGGAGGAGAAAGAAGACAGGTGGGGTTCATGGAGGTAAGAGAGAGGAGAGGGTGGATAAACGGATAGCAATGAGGTGATGGATGAGGAGGAGTAGGGGTAAGCAATGTAGGTTAGGGGATGATGGGGAGGAAAAGGGTAGAGGAGGAGAGGAGGGTGAGAGGAGGATGAGTAGAAATTTGGGTCAAGGAGGAGGAAGAGGAAGGGTGATGAAGGGGTGACTGTGGAGGGGGAAGGGGGTGACTGTGGAGGGGTTAAGTAAAGGGGGGAGAGGAGGAGGAGGGGGACAAGGGAAGTGGTAGGGACTAAGGGAGTAGAGAAGGTGAAGAGGCAAGGAGGAATGTAGGAGAGGGAAGCATAAGGTAGGGAGAGGGGAGAGGGGAGTTAAGAGTGAGAGGAGGAAGACAAAAAGACATAGGAGGGGGGAATCAAGGGTAGGCATAGAAGAGGAGGGAAATATGGGGAAAAGGAGGTGAGGTGGGGGTCATGGAGGTAAGAGAGAGGTGAGGAGGATAAAAGGGGGTGGCGGTAAGGTAGTGAAGGAGGACTAGAAGTAGGAAAGGGAGGTAGGGGGGTAGAGGTGGGAGAAGAGGAGGTAGAGCAGGATAGACAAATAGGAGGAGGAAGAGGAGGAGGATGGGTAGGAAGGGGGATAGATGAGGAGACAAAATAGGAGGAGGTAAGGCGGTAAGTGGGTGGATGTGTAATGGTGAGGCAAGAGTGGGAAGAGGAGGGGAGATAGGAGAGGCTAGAGAAATGGGTAGAAATGAGGTGGTGGATGAGGAGGGGTAGGGGAAAGAAATGTAGTTTAGCAGATGATGGGGAGGAAAAGGAGGAGGAAAAGGGTAGAGGAGGAGAGGAGGGTAAGAGGAGGATGAGTAGAAATAGGGGTCAAGGAGGAGGAAGAAGAAGGGTGATGAGGGGGTGATTGTGGAGGGGGGAGATGAGAGAGGGTAGAGGAGAGAAAGTAAAGGGGAGAGAGGAGGAGGAGGACAAGGGAAGTGGTAGGGATGAAGGGGGTAGAGAAGGTGAAGAGGCAAGTAGGAATGCAGGAGAGGGATGCATAAGGTAGGGAGAGGGAAGGTAAGAGTGTGAGGAAAGGGTAGGAATAGAAGAAGAGGGTAATATGGGGAAAATTAGGTGAGGTGGGGGTCATGGAGGTAAGAGAGTGGTGAGGGAGGAGAAAGGGGGGTGGTAGTAAGGTAGTGAAGGAGGATTATAAGTAGGAACGGAAGGTAAGCGGGTGTATGTGGAAGAAGAGGAGGTAGAGCAGGATAGGCGAATAGGAAGAGGAAGAGGAGGTAGAGTAGGATAGGATAATAGGAGGACGAAGAGGAGGAGGATGGGTAGGAAGGGGGGGTAGATGAGGAGACAAATGAGCAGGAGGTAAGGTGTTAAGTGGGTGGGTGTGTAATGGTGAGGAAAGAGTGGGAAGAGGAGGGATCAAAGGAGACGGAAAATGGGATCAAAGGAGAAAATGGGATCAAAGGAGACGGGGGAGGAAATAAATTTAAGCAAAGAAGAGAGGAGAAAAGAGAGGGGGGAATAGTGGGAGGTCAAGTAGGATAAAAAGAGGAGAGGGGGTACATGAATTTATATGGAGGGGAAAACAAAGAGAGGAGGAGAAGGAGGAGGAGGTTGAGGGTGAAGGGGGTGGATGGAAGATGGGGATGGGAGGGGGAGGTGGAAAGGAGGATATAATTAAGAGGAGGAGGAAGACGCGAGCTAATCAAGGGGAGGTGAGGTGGGGTTTATGAAGGTAAGAGAGAGGAGGATATCCATATTATTTTGAGAACGACATGAAGGAAGAAATATAATAGAGATATAATAAGGAAATACATAGAGATATTGCAAGTAATTTAGTAATACAGTAAAACTCATATTCTATTAATGACTATATGGAATACAAAATACTGTAATATGCAAAGCATAAGAGTATCTAGAATGGTGGTAGCTTATCTCTGAAGAGAGATGTGTCAGCTATGCTCATTCACAATAATTTGATTACAATGAGGCTCTAAAGGAATTTTTAAATATAAATCATAAATGAGAAAATCGTAACCCCATAATATTAAACGCCAAAAGGTTTGTGGGCCCCGATGGGGGTAGTTGATACATCAACTTCCCGAGGGTGAAACATTTGCATACGGTCTATATTTGGGTTGCTCAATACCTCATCAGAAAGGCCTAGTTGAGGAGTACACATTTTGAATGACCCAATACATCCCATCGGATAACTATTGGGTGATGCCAAGTCTAAAAAGGTCATTTAGGGCCTCAGAATGGCCTCGAAAGTTTGGGACCCGAAAAATTGTAGAAAAACTACCAAGATGGAAACTGTAATTTGAGTCAGTGGAATAGGTGGGCGGCCACTGATGTCCACCTAGATCAGTCCTCACCCATTAACAGGAAATGGTCTTCATTGCATCAAGTTCCTCCATCATATGGGGAAACTTCTATAGAATCTAACTCCTAGTGAGTCACTTACCCTGATGAAGAAACCACCCTACTTTGACGACTCAATAGAGTTGGATGTTTAGCTAGTGGGTGCCCTTCATCTTGGTGCCCATGATCTGATCAATTGTCTCATATTCAATGCATTTAGGATTGAGTTTTGGAGGGGCCAAGTGCTCGGATGTGTCTGAAGTGTCTAGGAGAGGTGGAAAATATGGTCAAAGTAGTTCCACATTAAATATTAGGTGCAATCCAAGGAAAGGAGGAATACTTAATTCAAAAGCATGAAATATCGGGTGTCCTTGGAGGTTCTCTTTCTAAAAATGCAACCATACCTTATCTCCCATTTTAAATTTGTGTGGTACCCGGTGTTGATAATAGTGTTGCTTGTACTTGGCATTAGCTTTCTGTAAAATATCATGAACTTGTTGTTGGATGTGTTGGATTCACTCCACAATTTTGGCTACTCTATCAGCCTCGTTCTGAGTATGGGAGGATTCTTCCAATGTAGCTACAATGGGAAGAGCTACATTGATGGGGGGCAATGGTTGGAACCCCAAAAACACCTTAAAAGGGTTGTGGCCAATTAATTTGTGGAGGGCTCTATTGTAGCTATGTTGAACACAAGGAAGGATTTCATCCCATGTGCATGGATGTTTGGAATTGTACATCCTTAGGATATGGACAATCATCTTGTTGAATACCTACTTTTTTACATCAGCATGTGGGTGAAAGGAATTTGATTTAGTCAACTTTTTTCCATCATCGGCCATAGGCTAGACCAAAAAGTTCCCAGGAACCTTTTGTCTTGGTCTGAGATAATGGTTCGCGGGAGTCCAAAATGAACCCAAAAATGTTCAAAGAAGAGCTTCACGGTGGCCTGAACTGTGATTCTCTTCTTGCAGGGTGATCTAGGTGGATATTGGTGTCCACCCACCTATTACAACTATCTCACATACAACTTTTATCTTAGCAATTACAGTTTTCATCTTGGCAGTTTTTTTTTTCTAGATTTTTGAGTCCCAAAATTTTGGGGTCGTTTTGAGGCCGTAAAAAACGTTTTTTTGGAATTTTGGGGGACCATGGGAAGTTAATAACTTTACTTGACCGCTTGAGAAAGTTTTACTTCTCGGAAAAACCTTTTCGATGAGGTATCGAACTCCCCAAACAAAGATCATATGTGAAAGTTATGACCCCGGGAAGTTGATGTACCAACTTACCCCAACGAGGCCCACATGACTTTTGGCTCTTCATCTCCTAGGGTTAGGTTTTTGCATGTCTAGGGTTTTGTAATTCATGTTTTATGTAAAAATGATTTTGCAACCTCATTGTACTCATCTTCTTGTGAATTAGTGTAGTCATCACATATCTTCTCAGAGATAAGTTGCCACCATTCTAGCAAGCTTGTTTTAGTCCGCATTTTACAGTTTTAGCATTTTTCTTATTTAATAGAACTCAAGTTTCATTGTATCTCTATTATTATTCACTGTGTCTTTGTGTTAATATTATCAATCCTTGTTTTCATTTTGTCCTGCTCATAAATCTGGATCAGTGGTATCAGAGTCGTATGTTCCTTATTGTTTTTAGTGCATGTCCCCGACGAGGTCAGGGTATAGAGAGTTGGGTCTCTAGCTTGTTTCTCTTGAGGACAACTTCTCCCACATGCCAAATAAAACTTCCATGGAGGTGAAAATAAATATGAATGGACAGGAGATCCTTTCAAAAAAATTCTCGAGGAATCCCTCGAGTGACAGAGGAACGAGATGATGGAAAACTTTGCACAAATCCTTTGACGACTGTAGAAAAGTGACGCATCTACCTCAAGCGAAGGCGCCGACCCTTCAAGGTACAAATCAATTTTTATATTCTTATATTTGAAGTTCGAATAGATGCATATGTCATAGATAAATGATTAAACCTTCTAGAAGGGTATTTTTTTGTCCACAACTTTTTTGATAGGGAAAAGATTACATTTTCACTCCTCAAGGTCGTCCCCCATGTCAAATATTGGTGGGATACTTTATGTGAGCAGAAGTAAATAGAGGGATCTACATTGTTTGAAATTGAACCCATTTGGGGTTCCTTCAGGGATGTTATTAAGGAATTGTTATAGCGCAAGTTTTAGGTTGGGAAAATCCCGACCCAACCACAAAATAAAGTGCTACAACTTGGGAATCCTACACCCAATGTCACTTTAATGTAGGTTTTGCACTTCAAGGGTGACTAGGTCACTCTAGGGAGGCGATCTCGGTGACCCTAGGGGGAATGAGATGGATATGGATAGAGATGGAAGTGGAGCCCCTAGAGATCAATTCTAAGTGGAGTGAAATGTGTGGAATGAAGTCTTGGGAAGTTACAAGGGTTTGCATGTATGTTGAGTAACCTGTAAATGGTGAAATACCTGCTTGATACACAAGAAAACCCACTTTGCAATGATGTATGTTAGTTGGATCAGCAAGTTAAGCTTGTTGTCCCTAACTTTCATCAATACATAATAGTATATATCATAAATAATATGGTATTATAATATGTTCAATAAATTCTAGAGATCAAGTAGAAGATACAAGAGAAAGACTAGTTAATGACTAGCTAAACTCAACATGAAAAACCAATATGCTAGCATAAAAATATAAGGTTGTTGTAAACACTAGTCTGCAGAAAATTATATCAACCTTATGTCTGTAACATTCAATGTATTACAGAAATAAAATCAGCCACTTAAAACCCCTCAAACTTTTCCAAAAAGTGTGCTAGTCCAAGAAGAATAAGTGTGCAAACTTTGAGCAAAATCCAATGGTTGATAAGAGAGTTATTCAAGCAAATGAGTTAGGGTTTCTGCAGCCCTATTGGATAAAGATTTTATTTTATAACATCATAAATAAGTATCCCCTTGATGGGGACGCCTTATTGGTTGTGAGGTTCCCAAGGCACAAGGAATACAATCCACTTTGCAAGAAGTAAAAATGACCAAAAATCATGTTTCCCAATGCAATAATTTGTTTCTGCAATGCAAGACTAGTGCCTCTAGTTATGGGTTAATGGGGTCAAAAAGAAAGATCTAGGGTTACTAAATCCTTGGGGTGTAAATCCTCTTACTTCCCAAGGAAAGTATGTTATATAGAGTTTGAAGATGAGGGGTGTAAATCATCTTACTTCCTCAACTAAACCCTTGCAAAATAACTTTAAAAGCTTGACAATTATGGTGGAAACTAGGATACAGGTGTATGCCCTTATACTCCCTATCTATACTTGTCCAAAAAAACATTATCTTGAATTATAAATGATAATAACAAAGTAAATAGACCATACCATTCAAGAAAAAGCATTAACATGCCAAAGTAAACCTCCAGAAAACCAAGAGAATGACCTCCTAGAGATAGTGCATCATCATCATCATCATCACACCATAACAAAAAATAATGATTCCATAGCACAAGAGGAAAAATACTCCAAGTGTAGCGAAAATTTCAGACCAATACTTATTACAAGAGGGAGAGTTATATTCAAATGAGATCTTATGATCTCTTATTTATACAAAAGGTCACCAAGGTAACTTGTCCATAAATTAAGGGGTAAACCACAAGACTAGGGGTCAACAACCCTAATATTTCCCCCTTTAACAAAGTAATATTAAAAAATTCATTAAAAGTTTCACTTTTGCACAAATAAACCCTAATTTTACATGGATGTCTCCC
>ML802423.1:52259-64613 GCA_009831015.1 Picea engelmannii
GAGAAGTCATATGTAAGAGAACTACGAGTGAGCAGAAGATCTTAGTTTTTGGAGCTACTATATTTTGTATGTATTTAGTAGCCAGTGGGCACTTATGAATAGAACATAATGGAAAATTGATCCAAATGTGTTGTGCTTGGGCTGTGTGTATTTTCCTGTTATTTTTTGTTTTGTAAACAAGTGAATGGAACTGTGAGTTGTTCCCAATTTCAATTGTTTCTCTTCGTTAGGAGCTCTACAAGGTGTGCATCAAGCCAGAGAGAAACGTTGTGGAATTGTTTTCTCTTCATTAGGAGCTCTGCAAGGTTTGCATCGAGCCAGAGAGAAACGTTGTGGAATTGTTTTCTTTTTATTAGGAGCTCTGCAGGGTGTGCATCGAAGCTCTGCAGGGTGTGCATCGAGCCAGACAGAAAACGCTATGGATCTGAGCTATCGAACTCCCTCAGACGCAAGGAGTGCGCGGGAGCCGGAGTTTGAACTAGACAAATCTCAGGAGGAATAACACTTTGGAAAGTGTTATCGGGATCCAGGAACCCATTCCCTGGAAGGAGCGAAGACCGAGTCTTCGCAGACTTAGAAATATCCTAAGTCGAAATTGAGTAAAAGCTTAGGAGGAAGAACGTCGTCGAGCATTGGATCGAGGTGGAAATCCCTGCAGGTCGTCCGATTGAAGGAAAGAGCACAGGCTTTAACCCTGCATAGATCCAAGAGGAGAGTTCAGAAATCCGAACAGACGGTAGAGAGTCCTTGAGGAGGAACACCGAAACCCTGCAGGCTATCGAATCAGGTAGAGATACAAGGAGGTTAGTGGCGAGACTTTATCGACGTTCATTTCAGGACTTTGGGTACTGGGAAGTTGGAAGGACAGAGGTTCTAGTCCTTCAGAACTCCGAATTTCGAAATCGTGAAGTCGTGATTCGATCAGAGTTATCAATCAGAGGACGATCTGGACCGTTGGTCCATTTCAAGACTTCGGGTACCAGTAGTTGGAAAGACAGAGGTTCTTGTCCCTCAGAACCCTGAATCGCGAGATAGAGAAATTATGATTCAACATGAGCCGTCGATCACAGGTATTATTTTGAGTCGTTGATTGAACGCCAAGGCATTTCGGCGTATCGGCATTTCGGCTTTTCGGCAACCAGAGACTCCAAGGAGCAGGGATACCCTTTGTACCCCGATTTCACAAAACACGAAATCCCAAAATTAATAGGCGCCGGGCATTTTGGATTTTCGGCGACTAGAGGTTCTAAGGAGCAAGGACATCCCGCGCATCCTAATTTTTCAAAACGTGAAATCCCGAAAGAATAGGCACTGGGTATTTCATATTTTCGACGACCGGAGACCCTAAGGTGCAAGGATACCCCTTGCATCCAGATTTCACGAAATGCAAAATCCTGAAGGAGCGAGCGCTAGGCCATTTTGGCATTTCAGCTACCGGAGGTTCGAGAGACCAAAAGATGGGACACTTGACTCGGGAAATCCTGGTCCCCGATAAGCGCCTTTGCGTCCTGGCACTTGGTCACATCCCTTGGTCGCGCGCTGTGGGAGCTCACACTTGACCCCCGAAAGAGCCAACTGAGCATTCGTAGGGGACCTGTGTAATTGTCCAAAGGGTTCCAGTTCGAAACTAGAAGAGTCATTTCGGCTCCAGAATCAAAAGATCCTGACTGGGAGGTCGCACTGCCCTTAGGAGGGATAGGGGGTCTGCATCAGGTGGTATCAGAGAACATTTTTCATCTGTATATTTTAGGCGAAGGAGGAAAAAGAAGGAGACAGAAAACTCGGAGCTGTACTATGTGTGTGATAGACAGTCAACACAATGCTGCCAAGAATATGAGATCCGCCTTTAGCCAACCGTGTTGTAGAAAGGGAGATGTGAGAGTTTTGCGCCCGAATGGAAGAAATGGAAGTAGCACAGAGAAGAGCACCTGACGTTGGGGATGTTAGTGATGCAGAAAGTGAAGAGGTTGAGGTTGAAGAAGCTGTAGGAGAGGATGTTGTAGAAGAACGTTTGTTGAGAGCAGTTTCCAGATTGAGAGGAAGAGATAAGATATAGGTCCCCATGTATGAGGGAAATCCAGATGATGAAGAACTGTTGGACTGGATAAGATCCATGGAAAAACACTTCAACTATGAAGATTTCGATGAGGAAATAAGGTGAAGAAGGTAGTCACCAAGCTAAAAGTGCATGCAACACTATGGTGGGACGAACTGCAGGCTGAGAGGAGAGGTAAAGGAAAATAGAGGATAAAGAGTTGGGACAGGATGGTAGCCAAGATGAAGGCTAAGTTCATACCCAAGGACTACCAGATCAATATGTTCAGGAAGCTACAGAACCTGAGACAGAAAGGAATGACAGTCAAGGAGTACACCAAGGAGTTCTACAGGCTGAACATCAGAACTGGACAAAGGGAGAGAGACAAAGAAAAAGTCGCCAGATATGTAAATGGCTTGAGATATGAAATCCAGGACGAATTGAGCATGATGTTAGTGAGGACTGTGGAAGATGCTTATCATTTTGCGCTGAAGGCAGAGGAGAAGATGGCTAGAAAACATAACCAGCAAGGAAGAGGTAAAATCTCGATCCCAAGCAAAAGCAAGGGATTTGACCGTGACAGAGAACAGCAGTCTAAGGATGAGGTTGAGAAACCACACAATCACTCAGAACGAGGAGGAAGTTCATGAGGAAGAGAGAGTGGTGGAAGAAACTCTTCTAGAGGAAGAGGCAGGGGAGGAGTAAGGTGCTATAACTGTGGAAAGATAGGGCACATGTCTTGGGAGTGTTCCGAGAAGAAGAAGGAAGGAGGAGAAGCTCACATTTCAGAAGCACAATGAAGAGATGTTGACGCAGAAGGAGTAGAGGATGGAGCATCCCTGATGTTGAGAAAAGTTCTCTTAAAACCAGAGGAAGAAATTGAAAAGCCAGTGCAGAGAAACGGTATCTTCAGGACAGCTTGCAAGACTAAGGATAAAGTATGCAAGGTAATCATTGACAGTGGGAGTACTGACAACCTAGTATCCACAGATATGGTGGAGAAATTGGAGCTGAAGACAATTTCACATCCAAGGCCACACAAAGTCTCATGGCTGCAAAAAGGACACCAGGTAATGATCGCTAAACAATGTCTGGTTGAAATTAAAATAGGAGGATATAAAGATGAAATCCTATGTGATGTAATTCCCATGGACATATGCCACATTTTTTTGGGGAGACCATGGTAGTTTGAAAAAAATGTCATTCATGATGGAAGGAAGAATACATATACATTGGAGAAGAATGGTAGGATGCATGTGTTGCTACCAATGGAGGAGAAGAGAGCAAAAGAGGAAGCCAGCGCAAGCATACTTCTCATGAGCAGGAAGGAAATCCTGAAAGAAGTCAAGGAAGAAGAGGAGATGCAGTTCGTTGTGGTGAGGAAGCCCAGAGTCATCCTTACAAGTACATCAATGAATGATCTACCTGAAGAAGTTTAGGAGCTGCTGGATAATTTTGTTGATATAGTGGTGGATGAGCTGCCAAACTCATTGCCTCCCATCAGGAGTATCAGTCATCATATCAACTTGATACCAAGAGCAAGCCTGCCAAACAAGGCAGCGTACAGATTAACACCTCAAGTAAATGAGGAGGTGAAGAACCAAGTCCAATAGTTGTTGGATAAGGGCTTAGTCAGAGAAAGTTTGATCCCATGCACAATACCAACTGTGTTAAGCCCAAAGAAATATGGAGGATGGAGAATGTGCACAGACTCGAGAACCATCAACAAGATCACCTTCAGGTACAGATTCCCTTTACCAAGAATGGATTATTTAATGGATTTCTTAAGTGGAGCAAATTTATTTTCTAAGATAGACCTGAAAAGTGGATATCTCCATATCAGGATGAGAGAAGGGGATGAATGGAAAACAGCCTTTAAGACGAATGAAGGCATGTATGAGTGGCTAGTTATGCCATTTGGATTAACGAATGCCCCGGGCACTTTTATGAGGCTGATGAATGAAATTCTAAAAGATTTCATTGGCAAGTTAGTGGTTGTATATCTAGAAGGAACCCATTCCCTGGAAGGAGCGAAGACCAAGTCTTCGCAGACTTAGAAATCTCCTAAGTCGAAATCGAGTAAAATCTCAGGAGGAAGAACGTCATCGAGAATTGGATCGAGGTGGAAATCCCCGTAGGTCATATGATTGAAGGAAGGAGCATAGGTTTTAACCCTACATAGATCCAAGAGGAGAGTTCGAAAATCTGAATGGACGATGGAGAATCCTCGAGGACGAAAAACGAAACCCCGCAGTCCGTCGGATTAGGTAGAGCTGCGAGGAGGTTAGTGGTGAGAGTTTATCGATGCTCATTTCGGGACTTCGGGTACCGAGAAGTTGGAAGGACAGAGGTTCTAGTCCTTCAGAACCCCGAATCACGAAATCGCGAAGTCGCGATTCGATCAGAGCCGTCAATCACAGGATGATATGGACCGTTGGTCCATTTCGAGACTTCAGGTACCGAGAGTTGGAAAGACAGAGGTTCTTGTCCCTCAGAGCCATGAATCGCAAGATAGCGAAATTGCAATTCGACATGAGCCGTCGATCACATTGATTATTGTGAGTCGTTGATTGAATGCCAAGGAATTTCGGCTTTTCAGTGACCGAAGACTCCAAGGAGCAGGGATACCCTTTGTACCCCGATTTCATGAAACGTGAAATCCCGAAATTAATAGGCGTCGGGCATTTCGGTGACCGGAGGTTCTAAGGAGCAAGGACATCCCGCGCATCCTAATTTCGTGAAACGCAAAATCCTGAAAGAATAGGCGTCGGGTATTTTGGCTTTTCGGCAACCGGAGAACCTAAGGTGCAAGGATACCCCTTGCATCCATATTTCGTGAAACGCAAAATCCTGAAGGAGCGATCACCGGGCCATTTCGGCATTTCATCTACCAGAGGTTCAAGAGACCAGAAGACGAGACACTTGACTCGGGAAGTCTCGGTCCCCGATAAGCGCCTTTTTGTCTTGGCACTTGGTCACAACCCTTGGCCGTGCACTATGGGAGCTCACGCTTGGCGCCCGAAAGAGCCAACTGAGCATTCATAAGGGACCTGTGTAATTGTCCGAAGGGTTCCAGTTCGGAACCAGAAGAGCCATTTCGGCTCCAGAAACAGAAGATCCTGACCGGGAGGTCGCATAGCCCTTGGGAGGGATAGGGGGTCTGCATCAACCTTGTTGAAATTTATGACGACTTGTATACAAGACAAACCCCACTATGGAAAGAAAGAGACCAAATAGTGCCATAGTTCACCAATGTCTTCCATACCTTGTGCACCAAGTTGGGTATCAAATATTATGAGTGACATATGGTGCTAAAGTACTGTGGAGGTCTAAATATATATATCTAGATATAAATGGATTTTTTAGGCATCTCGTCCTTGGGTGTGGCCTATTTGTACATTATCAAAATGCAGAAGCTTAAACAAAAGACATAGCAGTTTAGGTCTGGGAACCCCTCACTACAAAAGTAGGGAAAAGGTATCCCTAACCTGTAGAACAAATGGAAAATCAAAGAAGGACAGACTCAGGATAACTAGTCTAAGTCACAAACAAAGAAGCACAATGGAAAGATGAAGAAAGACACCGGGAAGTGGTGTGACTTCCATAAGAGCTCCTGGCATAACATTGTTGATTTTCGCTCAAAGTAGTCATTGGTGGTAGAGGTGAAAGCCTATGAATAAGATGTGGTTTCTACTTAGAGTTAGAACCAAAAAAGGGGAGATAGATCATCGATGCAGAACCCAGTTCCATTGTTTCTACCACCTAGATCCAGCCCAGTTAACCTGATGAGATAAAGGAAGGTGAGCACCTATTTCATTCACATATGTGGGTGAAAGGAACCTCGTTGCACTTCATCATTGATAGTGGTATCTAGAAGAACCTCATCTCAGCATAGGTCATCAAGCGGTTAGCCCTATCGACAATGCCGCACCCACATCCCTACACCATCATCTCACTGCTTCAAGGAAGCGATCTTCGCGTCAACCAATAGTGTCACCTATTGTACGGTATCAAACCCTTCAAAGATGAGGTATTGTGTGATGTTTCTCCCATTGAAGTTTTTGATGTTATTTTGGACCAACCTTATTTATGGAAACATCATGTTGTATATGAGTCTAGGTCTTACAGAGTTATTATTACTTTGAACAGGAAATTGTACAGGATACCTAAGGTAGTCCCACCTAGTGTCATTTCCTTGATCTCTGCCAAGCAATGCAGGAAGGTCATCTCTCAGACCAGGAAGTTTGTATTCTTCGTGATTTGATTTCAGAGTGAGCGAAAGATTGCAGCCACATCCATGGACTTTGTGACTGACCCCTCTATGCAGTAGAAGAAATTATATAAGATCATAGAATAATACAAAGACATATTATCCTCGCCTATTGGGGTACCTCTGCAATGTCAAGTCAAGAATTCTATCGATCTGACCCCCGATGCACCGCTACCCAATGGGTCATTCTACCGTTGCTCTATCTTAGAAAATGAGGAGATCAAGCATCAGATCCGAGAACTACTCCACAAGGGGAACATCTGACCTAGATCATCACCTTGTGGAATCCGAATCATGTTGGTGCAAAATAAAGATGGGATTTGGTGACTATGAATTGATTATCAGTCCCTAAATAAAATCATTGTTAGGAACTGGTAACCGATTCCCCAAATCGACGATCTCCTTTATCAACTCAAGGGGGGGAAATACTTCAATAAGATTGATCTTAATTCTGGCTACCATCAGGTCCCAATAGAGCATAAAAATGTATGGAAGACTACCTTCAAGTCAAAAGAAAGTATTTTTGAATGGTTGGTCATGCCCTTTGGTTTGACAAATGCCCCAACAAATTTCATGAGGATGATGGATGATATATTGTGGCCTTTCACCAATTCTTTTGTAGTGTTGTATCTATATGACATCCTCATATACAACAAGACTTGGGTGGAACTCTTGCATCATATTCAACAGATGTTGCACACTCTACAACAGCACAAGCTATATGCCAACCTGGAAAAAATCTCATTCGACATGGACAGGGTCCAATACCTAGGCTACATTGTTGATGAGCATGATGTGCATGTGGATTCAGCCAATATCTACGTCATCTGTGACTATCCAGGCCCAACCATGCTCACTGAGCTTCGGATATTCTTAGGCCTTGCCAATTTCTATCGCAGGTTCGTGTTGGGATTCTCCCATATTGCATGGGCCCTCATCCAAGTCACTAGGGTGGTGGTAAGGAAACGTTTGTGTGGGATCTCTCCCAACAAAAAGTGTTCGATGATTTGAAGTAGTTCTTATGCTCAGCCCCAGTGATTTCATTACCTGACCTACAACATCCCTTTGAGATTGAGACAGATGCTTCATACTATGTTGTGGGCATAATGACTAGTCGTCACTCAGAATGGCCACCCCATGGCCTATCATAGTGAGACACTATCAAATTCCCAATGTAAGTACCCTACTTAAGACAAATAATTGTACTCCATTGTGCAAGCCTACCTCCAATGAAGGAATTACATTCTCAGGAAGGAGACATTCATCCACATTGACCATAATCCATTCCATTTCATGCAGACACAAGGAAAATTGTAGAATGACCGCCATCATAAGTGGTCCACATACTTACATTAGTTCCACCTCAACATCAAGTACAAGACAAGAAGTACCAACCAATTCATTGATTTCCTTAGCCAACCTCCATTCATGGCACTCACCACGTTGCTAAAATCTTGTGGCCATGAAACCTTTGAATGGCCCCACCTCTATGTGAAAGATCTTGACTTTTCCACCACCTACCATATGTTGGGTGTAAACATAGTTTTCACTAATTTCCATATTTAGTATGTGTTGTTGTGCCATCTAGGAAATCTATGCATTCCATCAAGAAAGCGAGTGAAGTTGATTTTGGAATCCCACTACAGTCAAGTGGAAAGACACTTCGGTGTAGAGAAGATAGTGGCAGTGTTACAACAACATTTCTACTGGCCGAAATTTCGACAGGATGCCAGCAAGTATATCAGGTCCTGCACTTCCTACATTAATTCCAAATCGACCACTAAGAAACAAGTCATGTACACCCCTCTACCTACTCCTGACAGAATCTGGGAATCCATCTTAATGGACTACATGTTGGGCCTTCCATCCACCAAGAGGGGAAATGAGTGTGTTTTTTGTGATTTTTGATCGCTTTTACAAGATGGTGATTTTGGCCGCCTACAAGAAGCCACTGCCAAGATTTTATTTGAACAAGTGTGGGTACATTTTTGGATCCCACAAACCATTATCTCATATCGGTACAGTCAATTATTCAACACATTCTGGTCAAGCCTCTAGTCACTACTAGACACCAATCTCACCAAGCTCACTAAATCCACTGCCTTCCACGCGAGGGACAGATGGACAAACTGAGGTCATCGACTAGACGATCGTGCATATCCTACACATATACAATTCCAAGCACCCCTTCACATGGGATGAGAGTCTTCCATATGTTCAGTAGAGCTACAACATAGCCATACATATCTCAACCGGTCACGGCCCCTGTTAGGTAGGGTTGGGATTTCAACCATTGGGTCCCATGGATGTTACACTACCCCTTGTGGCCACCCAAGAATATTTGTCCCATGCTCCAACTAAATATGGCAAAGCATCATGTTTCATTGATCGGATCCAGCATATCCTCCAGCAGGTTCTGGATATTTTACATAATTCCAATGCCAAGTACAAGAAGTGTCATGATCAACACGAGGTGCCACACAAGTTTCAGGTGAGAGACAAATTTTGGTTGCACTTGCAGAAAGAACGCTTTACAGGGCCCCATCAAAAGAAACTTCTTCCACTCTCTTATGGACCTTAAACCATCACTAAGGTTGTGGGTGAAAATTATTTTGAGCTCAACATTCCCCCCTTCCTTAGCTTTCACCCAATGTTCAATGTGGATCTCCTTTGGCCTTATTTTTCACCATTATTAGACACCTCAAAGATAGCAAAACAATTGACACCAACAGAGCTCAACCCTGACTGCATGGAACAACAATACACTGACCATATCGTGGACACAAAGGTCAAGGAAATCTCCAACAGAAGCTTCATATTTATCGGGTTGTCAAGGCAGGGCAGCTCCTGCACCACTGCACCAAGGCATGGCAGCTCCTATACCAAGGCAAGTCACTCACCTGGGGAGAAATTGAGCAGAAGTTTCCTCATCTAATGGGGGAACTCAATGCAATGGAGACCATTTCTTCCTAAGGATGGAGGATTGATCTAGGTGGATATTGGTGTCCGCCCACCTCTTCTAGTTGTCTCACATACAACTTTCATGTTGGCAGTTACAGTTTTCATCTTGGCAATTTGTTTTCTAGATTCTCGAGTCTCAAACTTTCGGGGTCGTTTTGAGGCTCTAAACGATAGTTTTTTTTTTACTTTTTGGGGGCCAGGTGTTTTAAACAAACTATCTTAACCCTCGATGAAATTTTTACTTATCAGATAGACCTTTCAGACGAGGTATCAAAAGCCCCAAACGGAGATTGTATGCAAAAGTTACGACCCCAAGAAATTGATGTACCAACTTACCCCAAGAGGGCCCACATTACTTTTGGTGCTTCATCTCCTAGGTTATATTTTTGGATGTCTAGGGTTTTTGCATTCATGTTTGACATAAAAATCCTTTTGGAGCCTAATTTTACTCATCTTCTTGTGAATGATCGTAGATGTCACATCTCTTCTCAAAGATAAGCTGCCACTATTCTAGCAAGCTTGTTTTAGTCTGCATTTTATAGTTTCAGCATTTTTCTTATTTAATAGAAGTCAAGTTTCATTGTATCTATGTTATTATTCACTATGTCTATGTGTTAATATTATCAATCTATGTTTTCATTTTTTCCCTCTCATAAATCTGAATCACATGGTGTCAAAACTGTTATCTTAGAGAATCGATCAATGACCATAAAGACACAGTGTTTCCCATGCTTGGTTGAAGGAAGACCAGACATATAATCCATGGAGATGGACTCCAAGGACTATATAGAGTAAGAAGAGGGGTGTATATCCTATGTTTCTTGATCGCAAGCTTGGAAATGGTGCAGGTAGTGCAAGATATAATGTACTTATGGACATCTTATCGAAGCTTCGACCAATAAAAATGTTTTTCCAGTATTGTCGTTGTTTTTTCCACACCAAAATTTCTTGCTTCTCGACTGTAATGATCTTCCCATATCAGCTTTGCATGCTCACTTGAAGGAGAACGGAGATGGCATAGATGGCATAGCAATCCATCCTAGAGATGAAAGTCTAGAATTTTTTTTCCTGTGCTCAATTTTTGATAGGCGGCAACAAAGTCAGAGTCATTATTGTATAATTGTAGACACCCAAAACATATCATGCCTATAGGAGTTAAGAATTGTGGTTAGCGCCAAAATCAGGGGTCAACTGAGGCAATATAAAAAATGGTTGGTGATTCCCTTCTTGTACTTGATGTTCAAATGGAATTTTTGTAGGTACATGGACCACTTCTCATGGTAGTCATTATGTAACTTTCCTTGTGTATGCATGAAGTGCAGAGGCCTATGATCAATGTGGATGATCATTTCCTTCCCCATAATGTAATTCTTTCACCGTCGACATGCTTGTAAAATGGTGTACATATCTTTCTCGTAGGTGGGGTATCTCTAGATAGCATTAGATAGTGTTCCATTGTGATAGGCTATCAAATTCCCATGTTGAGTGAGCACTGCATCAATAGCATAATCTGAAGCATCTATCTCAATCTCAAATGGTTGGTATAGGTCCGGAAGAATAAGGATTGGTGTTGATCAGAGGTGAAATTTCAAATCATCGAATGCTTTCTTTTGGGATGCATCCCACAAAAACATGGTCTTCTCTCCACCTTTGGTCACGTGGCTTAGGGCCCAAGAGATATGAGAGAACCCTGACACAAACCTTCAGAAAAATTTGGAGAGGCCCAAGAAACTACGAAGCTTGGTCATTGTCTTTGGGGCTGGCCAATCATGGATGACTTACATATTGGATGGATCCACATGCACACCTTCATCATCCATGATATATCCCAAATATTGGATACTCTGCATGTTGAAGGAACACTTCTCCAAATTTTCATATAACTATTTTTTTTGTAGGATGCCCAAGACCTGTTGAATATGCTTCAAATGTTCCTCCCAAGTTTTTGAAAATGAGGATGTCATTCAGATATAAGACCACAAAGGAGTTTTTGAATTTCCACAATATGTCATCCATCGTTTGCATGAATGTGTTTAGGGAATTAGTTGATCTGAAAGGCATGACCAGTCACTCGAAGATACCTTCTTTAGACTTGAAGGTTGTCTTCCATACATCAGTTTGCTCAATTGGCACCTGGTGGTAGTATGACTTCAAATCAATATTAATGAAAAAAAATTATCCCTTCAGTTGATCGAGAAGAACATCAATATGGGGGATTGGGTACCGGTTCTTGAGTGTGATATTTTTCAAGGCTTTGTAATCAATACAAATTCGACATGTGCCATCTTTCTTCTATACCAAAATAATTAGGCTCCCACAAGGTGAGGAGCTTGGTCTGATGTGGCCCTTTAGAATTAGCTCTTGTATTTGGAATTTGATTTCTTCATTATCCATAACATAATGCATGTAAACAGGGTCGTTAGGAAGAGGAGCACCTGGTGTCAAATAAATTGAGTTTTTTACCTAATATTTCACAGGTGCCCCATTAGGCGAGGAAAATTTTTCTTTGTTCTCTTCGGCTATCTTGTTCACCTATTACTTTTCTATAGAGAGACCTCGTGTAGAGGTTTTGGCGGTTGCAATGACATTTTGTTCACGTTTTAACCAAACCATAAAGAGGAAAAACGTCATGTTCTGAGAGACCATCTTTCTGCATTACTTTGCAGAGATCAAACAGACCGTAGTAGTTGGGATTGCCTATAGTACCTTGTAGAGTTGATCTCCAAAAGTAATAATGACACTACATGGATTAGATTCATAAATGGCATGATGTTTCCACATATATGGTTGTCCTAATAGAATATCACAAACTTCAATGGTGGAAACATCACACAATACCTCATCTTTGAATGGTTTGATGTTGTAGTTAAGTCGACATGTTGGTTGACATGAATGTCTCATCCTTGGTCAATCCAACCGATGGTGTATGGCTGAGAATGTGGCATCATTATGTTAAGGTCCTAACCCGCACATAGGTAGATCAATGTATTCGGATGTAATAAAGGTCAATATTAATAAGACCTTTCAATAAAATAGAATAAGGCGGATGTAAGAAGACCTAATAGAAGCTTCCGCTTCTAGAAGGATC
>ML802423.1:70226-94265 GCA_009831015.1 Picea engelmannii
CCCTCGAAGAGGCCTGTGAACATTGCTATCTGATTCAAAGTGCTATTTCTGTTGCTATTTCGTATATCATTTCTGTGTATTGTGAAGATTATGCTGGATATTTTACTGTTATTCTGTCATTTCTAGCATTTCATTTATGTTCTCCATATTTTATATATCTGGTATCTTGCACATTATCAGGTTCAACCTATTGAAGACCTCTGTTGATATTAGGTTATTAATTCCATCGTTGTCAATAATGAAATGGAGTGGGGTCCTTTTCACCCACATTTGTGAGTGGAAGCATTGCTCCCCTTCTTCAAGTTCCTTTGGTTCCTCTAGCTAGACTTATGTGGTAGCGATGGTGACATTGGGTTTTGTGTCAATGATCCATTTTCCCTTTTTCATTTTTGAATCAGATTTTGAGTTAGCATTCAACCATGATTCTTTCATTTCATCTAATAATGATTGTTTGGAGCGACATTCATCAGTATTGTTCCAAAGGATTTTGTGGAATGCACACCATTTTCCAGTGTCCTTCAACTTCCCATCACCCTTATTTGTTGGTGTCTTGGGACAGTTTTCTTAGTACTAGTCATCCTTACTCTATCCTTTTCCATGGGGGTTAGGGCCACCCTTACTAGGATTCTGCTATGATGGGTTTGGATAACTGAAATCTCACTTATTCTTTTGTTTGAACTTCTAATCAATCTTGACAGCATATAAGTAAGAAGCTTATTGTGAGGAGATGTCCAGGAACTCCATATTTGTTTGGATGTACCTATGTACACCACTCCAGTACTTTAAAACTAGGTGTCACTCGGAGTCTTTAATACCAATATTTTTTTGCAAGGTATGGAATATGTTGGTTTACTCCAGCACCATCTAGTCTCTCTCCTAACACGCAGTTGTCCATCTCGTGTATTGGTCATCATAGTTTCCAATAGGGTAGTATTTATCCTTGAGGGCATCAACAAAAGTCGCCCAAGTGGGTCCTAGCCCAAAAATTGCAGACTCATCCTTGGAATGTTTCTATAAGTAAGTTTCCCACCAATCTCGGACATGGGGAGGGGCCTTAAGGAGAACAAAGGTGATTTATTCATTGTTGGAAATTTTTGGATAGAGAAATAACCCTCTAGCAAACTTAACCAATTTTTCAAAGCATCGGTGTCTATATGGCCTTCAAATAAAGGAATATCGAAGCTAACTTGTACCTTAAATGGAATCACACCTATGAAGTGACTATTGGTTGAAGGTGCCTTCATTGATATTGGCATTCTTTGAAGGATCTGGGTGAAATTATCCATCATCTCATTCCTATGTCGTGCGAGGGATCCCTCGAGAAACAATTTGATAGGATATCCTTCTCTGTTGTCCCTCTTTTCTTCAACCATGGGAGGTTTCTTGGGTGGGAGAGAGTGTTTTTCCTCAAGAGAAACAAGCTTGAGACCCATCTCTCTATACCATGACCTCGTCAGGGACATGCACTAAGAACAACAAGGAGAAGATTTCTCTAATACCATTGATCCATATTATTTTGAGAATGACATGAAGGCATAAATATAACAAAGATATAATAAATAAACATAGAGAGATATTATAAGGAACGAAGTAATATAGTAAACCTCAGATTCTATTAATGATTGTCTAGAATACAAAGATTGTAAAATGTAAAGCACATAAGCTAGCTAGAATGGTGGTAGCTTATCTCTAAAGAGAGATGTGTCGGCTATGCTCATTCATGGGAATATGATTAAAATGAGGCTCCAACATAAATATAAATCATAGATGAGTCTCCAAGAATATGATTTTTAACATAAATCGTAGATGAGAAAACCCTAAACATCCAAAACCCTAATCCTAGAAGATGAAACACCAAAAGGTTTGTGGGCACCGATGGGGGTATTTGATACATCAACTTCTCGAGGGTGAAAAATTTTCATACTATCTTCGTTTGGGGTGCTCAATACCCCATCGAAAATGTCTAGCTGAGGAGTACACATTATGAAAATCCCAATACATTCCAACATGTATGATTTATTTGGCACTCCCAACTTAAAAAAATGTTGTTTAGGGCCTCAAAATAGCCCCGGAAGTTTGGGACCCAAAAAACTCTAGAAGAACTGCCGAGATGGAAATTGTAATTTGAGTCAATGGAACGGGTAGCAAGCCACTGATTTACACCTAGACCATGAGGGTATATAAAGGATTTATAAATGAGGTAATGGAAGAGGAGTAGTAGGTTTGGTTTGGAGAGGAGGAGAGGGTAAAGGAGGTCTAGGGGGAGGGAAGTTGAAGGTGGTGACGAGGTTGAGCATGAGGTGGAGTGGAGAGGAGAGAAGGGGAAAGGAGGAGGAAGAAGTGATGTGGAGGGGAGACACAAGGAATGAAGGGGAGTGGGGAGGAAAAGGAGAAGGGGAGAATTATGGGTAGGAGATATGGAGGGGAGGAAAAAGGGGGGTGGAAATGTGGCAGTGGAGGAGGAGGAGGAGGAGGAGTAGGACTAGGGGAAATCAAGGTAGGCAGGGGAGGATTGGGAGTTAGGAGATGGAGAAGAAAATGGTAAGAACTCACATGAGGAGAGGAGGATGGGTAAATTGAGGTGGAGGAGGAGTAGGAAATGTGGTGAGGAGGTGGGTGTGAAAGGGGTAGGTGAGAGGTGGAAAAGGAGAGAAAAGTTGGAGAAGAGTAGGTAGAGGGGAGATATGAGGAAGGGGAGGAGGATAGGAATAACGGAGGTATATATAGAGGGGGTAGAGGAGGTGAGGAGCCAATGGGGAATGTAGGAGAGGGAGAGGAGAGGGAGGAGGCATAAAAGTGATAAGTGAGTGGGTTTGTAATAGTGAGGGAAGAGAAGGGGAGATACAGGGAAGAAGAGGAGAAATAAAGGAAGGGAGGAGGTAGATGCACATTGGGTGTAGGTAGTGAGGAGGTAAAGGGGATGAAAGGAGAGGGTGGAATCAAGATAGTAATGGGAGGAAGAGATGAGGTATGAGAGGGGGGGAATAGGGGGAGGTGAAGTAGAATAAAAAGAGGAGAGGGGGTGCATGATTTTAGGTGGAGGGGAAAGAAAATAGAGGAGGAGAAGTAGGAGTTGGTTTAGGGTGAAGTGGGTGACTAGAACATGGGGATGGGAGGTAGAAGCGGAAAGGAATATATAATTAAGAATAGGAGGAGGATGAATTCTAGTGAGGGGAAGGTGAGGTGGGGTTTATGGAGGTAATAGAGAGGTGAGGGATGAGAAAGAGGATATAAAAGAGGTCATGGAGGCAGAGGATTAGGGGTGGGTTAGAGAGGATGAGAGGGTATAGGAGGTATAGGAGGAGGGAATTTGAAAGGGGTGGAGAGGTTGAGCATGAGGTGGGGTGGAAAGGAGAGAAGGGGAAAGGAGGAGGAAGAGGTGATGTGTATGGGGATACACGATGGAGGAATGGGAGTGGGGAGGAAAAGGTGAAGGGGAGAATGATGGGTAGGTGATATGCACGGGAGGAGGAAGGGGGATGGAAATGTGTAAGTGGAGGAGGAGTACTAGGGACAAGTAAGGGAGTTAGGGTAGGAATGGGAGGTAATATAGGGAAGGAAAAGGGGTACAAGACAAATTATGATATTAGGGGAGGAGGATGGGTAGAAATTGGGGTGGAGGAGGAGGTAAGGTGGTAAGAAGGCATGTGTACAAGGGCGAGGTGAGAGGTGGAAAAGAAGATATAAGTGGGAGGAGAGTAGGAAGAGGGGAGATATGAGGAAGGGGAGGAGGTGAGGCATAAGAGAGGAGGTAGAGGTGGAAGGGATAGAGAAGGTGAGGATCCAATTGAGAGTTTAGGAGAGGAAAGATATGGAAGGAGGAGGTAAGATAATAGGGGGAATAGGGGGAGGACGCAGAAGCGGAGGGGAATGTGGGGGTCATGGATATAATGTGGGGGAGGTGATGTGGAGGTCATGGAGGTAATAAAGAGGTGAGGGGGGTAGAAATGAGGTAATGGAGGAGGAGGAGTAGGGGTTAAGTAAGTTTAAAAAATTCCGTAAGTGCATTGAAATCATATTTATAAAGAAAAAAACTTATCAAATTTAAAAGGAACCAAAGGTCAATGACTTCTAATCAACCAATTATACATACCAAATGGAATAAATCTTAACTCTAATTGTTGCAATAGAATAAATAGGTCAATATTACAGGAAATATTACAAGTTACAGGGTTGTATAAAAGTAGTACATATTTCTATACCTATATTTGTGAAAATTGAAACTTAAAACCATTTTCCCTGCAAAAGGACCAAAAATTGTCTTCTAGGACAAAGAGGGCCAATTTTGTGTTGGTGTAAATTTTGTCTTGGTGAAAAATGCAAGTCGGGCTACACTAAAATGCACACCTAGGTCTCAAAACTAATTCAATTTGAGTGGTTCAAATTGTAAATGATTTTTTAAGTCATTTTGAATAATCCTATATACTTAGTTTTTCATTTTTGGTCATAAAAGAAGTTGGTGTGCAATAATAGGCAAAAGATGCCTAGTAAAATCCTAGAAATTCCCAACTTGTTTGTAAAATGTAAGCGAAGGTTGTATTATACCTTAGAATTGAGTTGTGAAAGTTTTTGAGGTTGTGGTTTATCATATTATACATATTCATGTTGTTAAGTTTTAAAAGGGTTTTGTGCAAAAGAGGCAAAGTTTGCCTTGTAATTTGGAAGGTCGCAATCGTATTAGGTGACCAAATTAAAATGCACGCCCAAGCTTCTCTGTAGCTCCAAAAATTGTTTTATAAGTTTTAAAATGGAGTTCCATATATAGAAAAATTACTCATGTCATCTAAAGTGAAATTTAAGAATGGGATAGGTTTCTTTCATGCACCTAGATTTGGGATTACACGTAAATCTGAAGTGAAAACGACATTAGAGTAAAATGCACACCCTAGTCTCAATGTTGAACCAAATTTAGTGGTTCAACTTGAATAAGGTGTAATTTGTGATTATACACTTGCATATAGCCTTATAGTGAAAGTTTCATACAAACACCTACCTGATGTGCATAAAGTCTAGCAATTGCCTTGTAAAACCAAAGGGTGAATTTGTTAAAGTTGGTTGTAGGAAGGTGCATTCTCAAAGGTGGATAAGCCTCCATAAGTTAGTTTTTAAGTTGTAAATTTATTGTTACAATAGTGTTAACACGTTTGTACAATTAGGAGTGCATTTACACTCAAAAAGGGATGATTTCTATGAAACAATAATCATTAATTTTTTATGAAATATAGAATGAATATGTCAATATTATATGAAATATTACAAGCTTCATTGTTTTACAAAAGTTGTAGAAAATTTATAGTGGTGAATTTTGTATGATGAGATTATGTATATATAGGACAATGAGTAATCCATTCCTTAATATGAGATATGTATTCCTTAAGAAGAAAATGCATGCTCAAAAATGGAAATTATGTGTTTTCTTCTTGAAAACAGGTCATGTTGTAAAATGCATGCCCTTCAGTAAACAATTCAAGGCTTGTGTTAGGATTTTGCATGATAACTTATTGAAAGAATAACTTTAGGGAAAATTCATATCGTTAGATGAATTATGCACACTATCCTTATGAAATTTCATGAAAAGGGGGCATTGAGGAAAATTCACACCCTATTAGGGAAAAAGGCGGGTTGTGCATCTGTTGTTATGTCCTGAGATGGTGCAGGGTGAAATGCGTATTTTGGTTTTGGGTTACATGCATTAACTAATATGTATTGTTACATATACAACTTTAAAATTATTTATAGTGATAGATTCAATAGATTAATAATTCCTCAAGTGAAATATTGTGGTTGTGTATTGTTATTGTATATGAACATACCTAGGGTATTTGTGCAAGATTTCTTGCATATTAGGGTTTAAGACTATTTATGTATATCAATATGCAATCTTTGAGAGAGAGAAAGAGAGAGAGAGATTGCATGTTCTAAGTACTAATTATATATATTTTATCCATATATTGGATTATGAGTGGCCATGGTATGAAAATTACCACTGTGGAGGAAATTGGGAAAATGTTGCATTTGTAGCTTGTGTATGTATTGTAATTTTCATGCAAAATTATTTTTTTACAAGCCATATCCATACTTGATACATATAGATTTCATATTAATTACAACAAAGATAAATCTATGCAATTACCATTGTTATATCAAAATGTCAAATACATGAAACTACTTATGTTTTACTCAAACATCTCTCAAAAAATATGAGAATGGTGGTGTATTTGTATATAACCCAATCTCAAGTAACTTTTAAAGTATTAAAGGCATTGATATGTGAATATACACACTCATACATGTCAATAAATACGCACACGCATACATGTCATTAACTGCATAAAATAAAATACATTGTTAATAAACTCTGTCGAAACAATGATATATATTACATATTGAAATGTAATTACATGGATTGCATGGTATATAAACCAATGTTATTTTGCATATACCCTAGACTACTTGGGAGGTTTATGCAAGCCCTTCTCTTGAGATAAACAAAAATCTGCAGAGCCTCTCTTTGCTATTGTAGAGGCTTTTGATTGTTCTATAGTTATAGTAGGCACATGTTGCAATTGTTTCTATAGATATTTAATTTTCTTTGCATAATTATTCAATCTCTCTTGCAATATTGTTTTTTCTTCTACTTACTTTTTCAACAAAAGTGTATTCTTCTTATACTTCTCATCATTGGCCTTTTGATTCTTTTCAAGTTTTTCCTTTTTTTTTCAATTTGGATCGAATGTTATCCAATTGACCCCTAAGTTTTTGTACTTCATTCTCAAGCTCGTGTTCCCTCAAATATTTTTTCTCCGATGTAGTAGACAAAATTAGCACCACATCAATTACTATTGTACTATGTAATTTCCACTGCAAATCAACAATTTGGTATTTCAACGTTTGTATCTATGTGTCACATCCAAAATGGTGTGCCTTTCAGTTCTACAAGAGTTTGTTATTGAGCTCTTTAATCTTTTCATCTCTCTCATCTATCGTCATCTTCAATGATTCCACCATTGGTTATGGGGCATAGAGATCACCTAGAGCACTACTTAATACTTTAGCTTTCTTATACATCTTATATTTTCCTTCTTTGGACTTTTCCAAGTGTTTTGAAGGCATTTGTTTTGTTGGACTGCCCTGGCTTATATCTTTACCCTTACCCATACCCTAAATTTTACCTTTATCCTAATTTTTTTCATCTTCTTTGCTCTGACTTTCTATTTCCTTTTCAAGTTTTGTACTCTTCTCTTTTGTTGCATTTCCCTTACTTTTACCTTTCTCTTTATCCATACCCTTCATTTTACCTGCATCATTATCGTTGCCACCTTCTTTAGTAACAATTTATATTTCCTTTTTAAATTATTTAATCTTCCCATTTGCTTTGAGAAGTTTCATCTTTTTCTTATTCAACTTATTATCTTGGTTATGATTTTATTTCTTCAAATTGTCCAGTTTGTTCTTATATTCTTCAATCTTTGAAGTATGCTTCTGACGTAGCTCTATCACTGTATTTTTAAATTCAGCTTTAAAAATTTGAATAAATCTCTCTCTTTCTCCATCAAACTATTTTTAATTCATCCACCTCTGAATTACTTGTAGTATTCAATGGAGGTATTTTCAAAACTTATGGTTTGCTTTTCAATTCTTCTTCAAGATTTGAAATGGTTCTTGTATATGTATTCAATGGCATTTAGAACATTTCCCTCGCATCATCCATCTCCCTCTTGAATTCCTCTGTAATGAGGGATACCTCACTTTTTAATCCAGCTATATTATGATCTTCGCCCTGTATTATGATTCTTGATTCTTGTAGTTTCCTTGCAATTGCATTTTCTAGATTTCAAAAAAAAATTAAGCATTCCATATTAATGATGTGTTGCATTTCACATGTTTCCTTCTAGGTGTATATATATGAAGAATCCTCCATTGCAAGAAGTTTGTAATACATCATTCTATCCAATGCCCCGAAAATGAATCTGTTATCAAAAATGTATGTTGGATTGTTCACATTTGAACTTGGAAAGGTAGAATCAACGCCCATAATAGGGACATTATACTCAAGTAATGCCATTTTAGGAGGAATTCTATCAATTATAGTTTCTAAAGTAACAAAAATATCATCCTTTCCTATTTTTGTATAGTGGTCCATACCTACTTGCTCCTCGAATTCATTCATAAATTCATGTAGGACTCTTAAAGTTCTAATAGAATTAACTTCATCTTTGGAAATTGTATTAGAACTCATTTTCACAACATAAAATGTAGTTTATTCAGGTACTTCCTCAATGGATTTCTTTGTTTTTTATCTCCTAATGTAGGTTTTAAGAGGGCTTTTTTGGTCATTGGGTCGATACAAATCAACAATTTTCTATACTATTCCCGGGAAACTGAATTTAATCTTATTTTTTTTACTTTCTTCAAGGGCATGATGTAATTTTTTAGCCAATAGATAAGGGACATCTACAGCCCTACCCTGTCTTCATTCCAATAAATGAATAGTCTCATGCAATCATCAGAAATATTAGTCATATGATGATTGATAATTGTCCTTAGGAAAATTTGAATCAAATACTTGTATAGTCCATGTGGAACATCTATCATTATTAAATCGTTCCTAGGAAAAAATACCTTTTTCCCACATATTTTACTGGCCATCTCCATCTTTTTTATCTTGGGGTTTTTTTTGGAGTTAAATGCTGCTCCCGCTCTGCATGGAATTTTTGTTTGTATTACAAGCAAATCAACATCTAGGTAAACACTCTGGATAAATAGTTCCAGTGCCACAGCTATGTCATCATAATTAGCTATGGCGATATCTATCTCATCGTTTTCGAAATGGAAGGGTCCAAACATAAAGTCAAAAACCTCTGCTCTTCTCAAGATATTTACCATGCCTATTGGACAATTCATTGTGTCTCTCCATGTTTTAGCACACTCCTAGAATTTGTTGACATTGAAATTTTCATCATGGGAACCCCTTGTTTCAACTGTTGCGCCCATGGTAGAGGACGCCCATGTTTCAATTGCAACCATTGTTTTACAAGTTCAAATTTGAAATTATTGTTTGAGGAATACACGCTAACATAAATGGACATCGAGGCTGAGGAATGGAAGTCATGGAATGCATGCTCGTGTTTAACTGATTTTTTTAAATGATTTAGGGTTATATTGGTATATTTTTCTATAAAGCACTTTTGATAAGAAAAGTAAATTAATATTTATAGATAAGATATTATTTATTACAAATAACACTTCTACAAAACTTGTCATGCATTTTTATAAGAACACTCAAGTATATTTGTATCATTTTTCAAAAATTCCCATCCTATATGAGGGGAAGTACACGAGGGTTTTCCCAACCGGGTGTTGAATCTTGGAAAATAAAAAAATATGATTGCCAGAATGAGTGAGGATAATTTTGAAAGAAAAATTACAAACGGTGTTGACTATAATATAAACACATGCATGCAATCTCAAATTAAATGGTAAGAATAATGTCTTGAATGCATTTGAAATAAATCATAGGTGTGGGAGACTTACAAGTACTTCGAGTTTCTAAGATTATAGGACTCGAGCGACGACTCAACATACAAGGTTAACTACATATATGTGTTTCCAAACAGCTTTTCAAACATGGGTCCAGGGTTGTTATAAGATCTTCCATAGTAACAACAACCATACACAATAGATCAACATCCATTTTCATTCATCTTCCTATGCAAGCCATTCAAATGGGCTAAGGAAGAATCATTTAGGGTTGAGGGGAGCATAGAGTTGCATAACATGTCTAGGGCATGCATTTGTCATTAACAATGTGTGCATATTCCTCCTTACATGTCCAGGGTGTGCATTTGTCATTAAAAAGGTGTACATATTCATGTATATAATGTAATCATTGGAATATACTTTGAAAAATCATACCTAGACCCCCGATACTCTGCCCTTGGGACCTCCATATCTGGTGGGACCATACTTACACTCTTCTTTAGGAACCTCAGAATCTTACCTATGCTTTGGGTGGGGCTATCAGAACCTCAGACCTACAAACTTTGGTGGTGGGACTACACTTGGTGACCTATGCCTCACGGTATGTAAACATGCAATCCCATGCCCTCAACATGCAATTTCAACTTACTAAAAAGAAGTTGAAATTTATTGAGATATATAAAAACAAAATAAAATTTGGAGACAAAATAAATTTATGTTTTATATGTATCTCAATAAAAAGACATGGAAAAAAAAAATTCCCTGGATTTTGTGTGTGTGTGTGTTAAATGATGCAATACATATTTAGATAAAAGATGTGGCATTTAAAAAAATATTAATAACAAAAAAATATTTCAATGTTGGTCATAAATAAAATATTTCAATATCTACCTTCAGTAAAATAATTTTATATCAACTCTATATATAGAAATTTTATATCAATTCTATATAGAAAGATGGTGAGAGAAAGAGAGAAATTGAAAGTAAAAAAAAATAAAATATATTTGGTTGATAGTTGCTTTCTACTTATCATAAAGACAGAGATGTGTAATTCCTTCAATTCTTTATATGAAGTTGACATGTGGCATTTTAAAATTTTCAATGTGCACCATAAATAATATATTTCAATGTCCACTTATATATATATATATATATATATATATATATATATATATATATATATATATTGAAAGTAAAAAATTAGTATTGTTCCAAAAGACACTTTCTACAGTGGACTATGAAGATTTGTAATTCCTTCCATGCTCAACATGGGGTTGACACTTGGCATTTAAAAAAATATTTTAATATTCACCTTAAGTAAAATAATTTTATATAACTTTATATAGAATGAGAAATTGAAAGTAAAAAAAAATCATATTATGTGGATAGGTGCTTGTTGCTTCTTCATATGAGGGAGACGTTTAATTCCTTCAATATTTAATATCGAGTTAACCTGTGTCATCTAAAAAATATTATGAAGATGTAAAATATTTCAATATCAACTTTATATATAAAAAAAAATTGAAAGTAAGAAAATTCTTATGGTTAAAACATTTGAATGGTGTGTTGAGTATGAGGGAGATGTACAATTCCTTCCATATTCAACATGGAATTGACACTTCACACACACACACACACACACACACACACACACACACATATAATATCTATCATATGCTTAGAGGTATCAAATCCTTAAAAATACAAACATTTTTAAAAAATACAAAACTTTGAGAAAATATTTACACTTTAAAATAATAAAAATTTTGATGCATGTAACCCCATGATATTGTATATTTATGGGAAAATAATTATCCACGACCCATGGATAATTGGATAAGTATAACGACAATGTCAACTATATGGGATTATGTGTTGAGAGGTGCAACACTGATAAGGAAAAGGAAATTATGATATGCTCAAATCATAATGCATATTTTCACACTTATGGAGCACAAACGATAGAAGCAATAAAATTTATGGATCAGCATGTTGTAGATAAAAGAATGATGGCAGGCCAATATCCAGCCTTCTCCTCAGCATTCACCTCTCGCAACATTCAACACTTCATAGCGAGCATTCAATACTACGTAGCGGAATGGATATTGATCGCCCACTCTGGTGCCACTACCATTAGTATTATCTTTCAAGTTGTCCACACCAATCCACTCAATACATTAGACAGACGTCCATATTCCTATTAATATCTGAGGCAGATTTCAATTCTTGTTATTCATTTTCTGCATGATTCTCAACATGATGTGCAAGCTCATCACATCATTTTTCATCTTTCTACTGCTTCTCCAGCTCTCTGTAATATTGTGTAAACATTTTGACAGAATAGCCATCACACTTCACAAACTTCACAGAAATGAAGATTCTTTGCATGCAGGACTCGTGCATGAAGAGTTTGAGGGTTCAAATAGTTATAATAATGAATATTGAGAATAACGGAGGTTTAAGAGTGATTAGTTAGAATTATGAACCGTTTATAATTGTTCATAAAACGTTCCTCAACCACATCATCGTATATATATTTGTGTATTGTTATTGATTAATTTGGAACAAACTGGGCTTTGCTTCCCCCGTCTTTGTAATGTTATGAGTTGATTTTCTTCATGTTGGTTTCAAGTTGGTATCAAAGCCGTTGGGAGATTGTGAGAGGGCGAATTGTTGTGCATTTGAGAGGGTGTATTGTTGTGGTGAATGACTCATTGCTTCTCCAGCGGCGAGACAAGAGAAGGGGAAAGCAACAGATTTTGACATGCCACCATCGTGCGTGATCTGTTCTGAGTTGCAGCGGAAGAGAGGGATCGCTTTTGAGGGATCTACCACCTAGGAAGGAGAGAGAGATTGATGCTTCTTGAGAAGGGATGCCACGACCTTGTGAAGGAGAGAGATATCGGTGCTTATTTTCCTTACTGGATGATTTGAAGAGGCGTGTTGAGTGCGCCCAAATTTTCTGAATACCCTCACGTGAATATTTGATCTGATCTGAGCAAGATGAATCGTGAGGCTGTGATTTTACATCGTGTAGTGATAAAGAAATCGAGAGGAGACTGCTTTCTCAACGAAGCTTGCAATAATGGCGAATCTGCTGGCAGAAACGTACCTCAATGAATCCAACAAGTTAGATGGATCGAATTTCATCAATTGGAAATTCAAGATGAAAACCTTGATGTAAGTTTATGGTGTATGGACGATCACGAAAGGATATGAAGAACGTTATGATCCGGCTGTAGTCGCGACGGTGGTAGCAATCCTAGATTGGGATAAGAAAGAGAACAAAGCCAAGGTATTTTTGAGAATGTATGTTAAAGATAGTATAATTCTGCATATTAGAGATGCTAAGACTTCTAGTGAAATTTGGCAAGCACTTAAAGATCTATATCAAACTAATAATATGAATCACATTCTTTTCTCAAAGAGTAAATTGCTAAGTTTTAAAATGGATACAAATGAGTCTATCAGTACATTTCTTGGGTGAATTAAAGAAATGAAAGATAAATTGGGAGATATAGAAGAAAAAGTGTCAAACATTGATCTTGCCACAATTTCCCTAAATGGAATGCTAGAGGAATATCAAATGTTTATAAGAGGCCTTACAGCGAGGGAGAAAGCTACTACTTTTGAGGAACTGACAGGTATATTGTTGCAAGAGGAAGAAATGCGCACGAATTTGAAGCCTCAGAATTTAGACTTAGCACTATGGACAAAGAAGAGATTTTGTAAAGGGAAACCATGAGAAGGAGGAAGAGGAGGAAGTTCATTTCAGAGGAAGTCAAAGCCAAATCAAGGTATGCAATCGAATAGAAATGAACCTAAGTGATTTTATTGTAGTAGGCCTGGGCATATTGCCAGAGAATGTTATAAGAAGGAAAATGATGATGAGGCTAGGAATAAAAATAGAAAAAAATTAGGACACTTTGTAGAAGAAAATTCGATTATTGAACCAAAAGATCTCAAATTGTTTGTGTCGAATGTAGCATTGTCTGTTGAAACTGATGATGTTGATGCTTGGTTTGTTGATTCTGGAACTTCAAGTCACATGACATGTAATAAAAATTGGTATACAAACTTTAAAGAAACACATAATGGTGCCCATATTTATCTTGGAGATGATCGCTCTTATCAAATCAAGGGATATGGAGATATTCCAGTAACACTTTCGAACGGTATTGTCAGACACATTCTCAATGTTGTGTATGTCCCTGGGATAAAGAAAAACTTGATTTCTGTGTCCACCATTACAGATCGAGATTTGAAGGTTGAATTCTTCAAGACACATTGTATAGTGAAGGACTTGCAGGATCATTACAGAATGTTGATTTAGGAGTAAGAGTTGGAGGCCTATACAAACTTGATGTCACTAGCAAGGATCATCAAGCTTTAACTTATGTGACTATGCCTATAGAAACTCTTTGGCACCAAAGGTATGGTCACATTAATTATCATGATTTGTTATTATTACAAAAACAAAGTATGGTTGAAAGACTCCCTATGTTGAAGAATGAATATGTTGCTTGTGAAGGTTGTGCATTAGGAAAGATGCACAGAGATGAATTCCCCTTATTATTTCTTATTGTTTATTGATGACTGCACAAGATACACATGGGTTTATTTCCTCAAGAAAAAGAGGGATGTTTTTTAATACTTCAAGGAATTTAAAAACATGGTGGAGAAACAAATAGGAAAACCCATCAAAAAATTTCACTCAGATCAAGGGGGAGAGTACAGATTGGGGAACTTCATCAAGTACTGCAAAGATCATGGAATAGTACAACAATTTACAATACACCACACTCCACAGCAGAACAGAGTCGCAGAAAGGAAAAATAGAACTCTGGTGGACTGTGCACGAAGTATGATGAAAGGTAAGAATCTCTCAAATATTTTTTGGGCTGAGGCCATTAGCACTGTTGTTTACTTAAAGAATAGAAATCCAACAAGGTGTCTTGATCATAAAACTCCTTTAGAAGCCTTGTATGATTCTAAAATAAAAGTTAAAAATTTGAGGATATTTGGGTGTAAGGATTTTGCACACATTCCAAAGGAGAATAGGAAGAAGGTTGATGTTAAAGCTATCAAATGTATTTTTATAGGATACTGTTCAGAATTTAAAGCATATAAATTGTTTGATCCATCTACTAACAAAGTGTTTGCAAGTAGAGATGTAATGTTTCATGAACAGGCGGAAGGAAACAATGAGGACAATAGTCATGAAGGGTGGAAGGTACTTCTTGAAGATGAGGAGGTCAAAGAAGAGAAGCAACAGCAGGAAAAGGAACCCGGTGACATGGATACATCTAGCAGTGAAGAAGAATCTTCACAAAACGAAGAAGAAGTAACCAACCAATTGAGAAGATCTTCACGACAGGTTCATCCACCTGAAAAATATAAAGATTATGCCCTAATGAGTAATATTTCAAATGTGATAGAACCCATGAGTTTTAATGAAGATAATGAACATGAAAAGTGGAGAGAAGCAATGGAGGAAGAATATGACTCTATAATGAAAAACAAAACTTGGGAATTGATTGAATTTCCTAACGATAAAAAACCCATAGGTTGTAAATGGATATACAAACCTAAATTCAAAGTAGATGGTAGTATAGATAAATATAAATCTATATTGGTGGAAAAAAGGTACTCACATAAAGAGGGCATTGATTATGCAGAAACATTTGCACCAGTAGCTAAATTAAACACTATAAGAATGTTAATTGCACTAGCTACAAAACACCATTGGCAGATTCACCAATTAGATGTAAAGTCTGCTTTCCTTAATGGTGAGTTAAAGGAGGAGGTTTACCTTACTCAACCAGAGGGGTTTGTGAAAAGTGGTCAGGAACATTTAGTATGTAAATTAAAGGAAGCATTGCATGGACTAAAATAGGCACCTAGGTCATGGTATGAGAAGATAGATCCATTCTTTCTTCATGAGGGTTTTACGAGGAGCAAAAGTGATCCAAAACTATATACCAAGTTTGATGAAAAGGGGCACATTGTATTGATTTCCTTATATGTTGATGACTTAATTATTACAGGAAATTCAGAAAAAATTATTAGTGGAATCAAGAAGCAGATGTCATAGGTATTTGAAATGAAAGATCTTGGTGAGTTACATTATTGTCTCGGTCTTGAAGTTTGGATAAATGTTGGTCAAACCTTTGTGTCTCAAGGTCAATATGACAAAGAAGTACTTAAGAGGTTAAAAATGGATCAGTGTAAAGTTTCTTATGTTCCAATGCAGCAGAACATGAAACTTTATTGCGATGATGGTTCAAAGGAGGTAAATGATACAATTTATAGACACATGGTGGGAAATTGAACTATCTCACTACAACTTGACATAGCATACTTTGTTAGTGTGTTAAGTCAGATTATGGCTAAACCTCTAGAAATTCATTGGAATGCAACAAAAGGGGTACTCAGGTATCTTAAAGGCACACTTGATTATGGTATTAAGTGTATTGATTCATACGATGTTGAGCTGACAGGTTACTCAGATTTAGATTGGGCTGGCAATCTGGATGATTGGAGATCTACTATAGGTTATGCATTTGGAATTGGATCCGGAGTTGTTTCATGGAGTAGTAAGAAGCAACCTACTATGTCTTTGTCATCCATTGAGTCAGAATATAAAGCGTTGTGTGCATCAACTTGTGAAGTTGTTTGGTTGAGAAGACTACTTCAAGATGTTGGAGAAGAGCAAAAGAAAGTTACGATAATCAAATGTGATAACCAGAGCTCAATCAAGTTGGAAAATAATTGAGTTTATCATTCAAGGACAAAGCATGTTGATACTCAATTCTATTTTGTTCGAGAAAAGATGCAGTCTAATGACATTTCTTTAATGTATTGTAACACTAGTGAAAATGTTGTTGATATTTTCACTAAGCCTCTTGGGAAGATTAAATGTGAATTGTTTAGGGAAATGTTAGGTGTGGATGTAAATCCTTTCTCCATTAAAGAGGAGAGTTAGAACAATGGAGATTTAGAATAATGGATATTTAACGGTGATTAGTTAGAATTATGAGTCGTTTAGAACTGTTCATAAATCGTTCCTCAACCACATCATCGTATATATATTTGTGTATTGTTATTGATTAATTTGGAACAAAATGGGCTTTGCTTCCACGTCTCTGTAATGTTATGAGTCAGTTTTATTCATGTTGGTTTCAAGTCAAACCATGACAAAGAATATGAGAGACTCTCTAGGATGGTGGAAGCCACCAATAATTGAGCCTGGACATTGAAGTGTGGGGTGCATCGCAGCCACAAAAAGATGAGCAAGGGAGAGGAAAGCATGGGGGAGTCTCTGTATACTCGCAGCTTCAGAGAATACTCAATCAAATTCTCCATGGGCACTCCTGCACAGGATCTATTTCTTATCATGGACGAGGGCAGTGATCTGGTGTGGTTGTCCTGCACACAAAATTATACTTGTATCAACTTATGTAAATCCCTCTCTTGCACACACTGAGTGAACCTATTCTTTGAGGACACTTGCTTGCAAGTGATCTAGATTATTATACTATTGGGCATTTGATTATGATTATGAGGCATTAAGGATATGGTGACATGTTATTTTGTTTTATTGATATAGACAGGTGTTGTTGACTCGGTTCTCCTGAGTGTGTAGGATATTAGACCTCGAGGATGCAAAGTCATCGATGAAACCCTTGGACTCTAGATCGAGTCAAATAGTGGACTATTGGGGTTTGATTGTTGTATATATGACATATGTGTATCTGATTAGATGTTATGATTATGGATTTTATTTCTCACATGATTCGTTGATGATGAAGGGTGACAATAGCTTGTCAACCAGACTCACGTGTGGAGTAGAGGGGTCACGCACGACTACCCAATACGTTGAGGGAGAGTTTTGGACAGTAGCCCTGCCACAGCCTACTAGCACTCTCGTTGTGGCTCGAAATGTAGGTTAACGATTACCTAGTTCGAGAAGTCCCACAATGTCGTGAGGGCAGACTACGATAGTCGCTCGCGATGATTCTAAGGGGTGCGCAATAAGGTAGGGGATTTATTCCTTAAATGCCCTTAGTCTCCCACAAGATCACCTGATGGAGTATTGACTCCAAGGGTTTTTTATGTCTACCAAGTTAGTCAAAAGGCGAGTGGCACCCTTGGAGCATGTAGTGCGTCCTGAAGGGCACTTCGCACAAGGAAAACAGAACAAGGTGAGTGGAACCCTTGGAGCATCGAGTGCGTCCTCAAGGGCACGTCACGTTGTTAACTAATAAGTGAATAAACCTAGACGGCCTTAGAACTAATAAAGTGATAAGAAATATTTAAAAACAATTTCCCTAGTAAAATGTCGCCCGGCCTAGGAAAATAAAATCTAGGTCTATTTGATACTTGTGGTAAAAAATTAAAATTAAAATAAATAAATAATACTAATAATATCCATTAAACATGTGATAAAAAGGGGGTAAGAAATGCAAATAAATTACTAAAATCAAATTGTTTTGAGGGATTAAAATTAAAAAAAAGGGGGGGGGGGTGAGGAATTGATTGTTTGTTACTTATGCTAATTAAAAAATTTAACGAAAAAGAATAAGGGGAAAAAGGGTAAAGTCTACACTTGCTAATTTGAGTTTTAGATAAAAAGGGAAAGAGGAAAATTTAAAAGAATTAGGAAACTAAGGGAAAAAGGGGGAAACATAAAGAGAAAGAGAAACATAAGGAAAAAGTAGAATGACTAACTTAGCAAGGAATCTTGCCTTTAAGAACTTTCTAAATTGACTCAACTAGTAAATTAGTAAGGGGGTAAGTCATTAAAATGTGTAAGGGAATATGGGGACACCTAGGAGCAATTCTAGGAATGATTTTAGGTGGGTGAGGGAAATAGGAGTAATTAAATAAATAATGAAATTAATTTCTGGTGCAACGAAAGGGATGGGTGACACATGTACGGGGAGGATTTTTTTGAACTAAATTATTGAAAATTAAATTAAATGGGAATTTGGGAAAGAAATCACTTAGACACTCTATATAAAGGAGGGAGGAGGAGGAGTATGGATCTCTCCCTTTATGTGTAACATTACACTGCAGAATTATTGGTTTGACTGACTTATCTTGTGGGAGTTGGGATACCTAACTCGGTGAGGAGTGGTAGCTCGGCCTTGTGAGGTGAGATGGGAGCTATTTGTTCTCTGGTTTGGTGTGTGTGGCCCATTTGTGGCTCGTGGGGATAAGGGGGAAGAAGAGTACCCCTAGCGTTGCCTGGGAGGTACCGGTGAAGTCACAGTAGTCGGCAAGCAGGAGCAGGACGGAGCGCGTGAGACAACGACTCGGAGCGGTTGACTTGAGCTACGGTACGCATGTTTTTATTTTGAATGATAGATTAATAGTGAGCTTTCACTTTCATTTCTGCACTTTTAATTGTGTAAAGAGAGTGTTTTACTTAGCATTTTAATCGAGAACTCAAATTCACCATAGCCTTAAGCTCGCTCCCTGAATTGATCCCTGGCTGTTATGAATTTTCTGTCTATTTTATTGATTTATTTTGAAGAGTTTGTGTTTTATACTTCGTCCTCATCCCTATATCATAAGTCCACGCCTGAGCAGTCGGTCAGGAGCGGGATCGATGGTCGTCACTTTGGTGTTAATAGACCTATAGATCCTAATGCCCTATTTTTTTGTGCGTGGATGATGAGTGAAGGATGTGTTTGCCCAGTCGTCTACCCGTGTTGATTGTTATTGGTTGATTGATGGCCATTGTGCCTTATTATGTTGAGTAATTCTTCCATTTTCATCATTCCTATCCACGAACCGCTGACTACTCTCTGTGTTTTTCACTCTGTGTTCCCAAAAAAAATTCACTCTGTGTTCCCTAATTTTTTTTAACTCTTTGTTTTACCTGCGACTTGATGGGCGAATTACTTTTATATTTTACTCTGAAATTTTATTCCTTACAACTTGGCGAATTTTCTCTCTGCAATTTAATACCTTGACTGTAATTTTTCCTCTGCAATTTCATTGTGTTTTAAGCGAATTTACATTGCGTTCTGACCCATCTGGCCAGCAATTTTCCTATGCATTTTAATCTGTTTTAAAGGTGATTTTTTCCCTGCGTTTGCATACATCTCGCATGTGTTTATTATCTGCAATATATGTTACAATGATGGCATTCTGAATTGGTATTTTACACCTGCATTTTTCTTAACCACGATTTTACCGAAAAACTTCCTCGAGAGCAACCGTGTATTGACAGAGTTTCCTTATTTATTGAGGAATGAATTTGTTTGCCTTGATGTTGTGAATGAGAGCGATTGAGTGATGCGTTGACTGTGTAAGTGATTGGGGTAATTTATTGGTTGGTATGATTGTTAGTAGCAGCGTTTTCATACCCCTGACTACGAATTTCTTTATTACTTCTCCCGGCAACGTTATGTATGGCCATTGATTTAAAAGAATTTTATTACAGCAGTTATGGTGGCGATTTTTTTTAATTTAAAATGTTGAAATTACAACAGAGATACTCTTATGACTATTGAGCCATGACCATTTCATTTCGACAATGATTCTATATCATTTTAACTTAGCATTAATGTTATTCCTTTGACTTCGTTTTAGCATGATCTTACAACAAGATTTGTGTAGCGGTTTTTCCTATTATTATATAGCGTTGTATTCGATTTCTCTAATTACAAAACTGAGATACGTTCAGAAAGCCACGGGTTATTTCCTGGATAAAAAGGGGTAGCGATTTTAATGGTCATAATTACAATGGCTTAAACAGGACGGTGTTTCCCTTACTTCCATAGGACAACAATTCCACGATGGTCATAAATGTAATGGATTTATTAGTACGACAACCTTCTATATTTGTGTTGATATTGTTCTCATGACAACGCATTAATGTTGGACAGCCACTTCTTGGACTGTGTTTTATATTGATGACAGTTGTGCAGTTGACAACGTACACCTAATGACTTATTTTTTACTTTTGTTATCCCCAATGTTGTTGCCAGTGAACTGATTATGATTCAGTGGTTATGTTTTGGGTTAGCTAACACACACCTTAAAAATGGTGAGTGTATTATTTTACTATCTTCATTTCCATAGTTAGAAATGGTATTAGAGTTGTTTTCAGTTTAAAAAGTTTTCATTATATAGCAAAGTTATTTTACTAGCCACATAGATTACACTTGTTTCATAGATTATAAATTTATAATTCTCTTAGATAGCGATTTAACTTTTATTTTACTAAATTGTAATACAACCATATCATTATATCGATAGATATCCTTGTTAGATGTCAATCTTAGTTAGCAACTTTATAAACCTTAGTACCTACCTTGATTGGACATCGAATGATATCGACAGCGATAAGAATGATAGGGTTGGTGGAGTTATCTTAGGCTTATGTCACGTGTTAGGGGTTGACAATTGCAGTGAGACCTTGGTATTAAGATCGTATTTAATGAAATATTGACTTGGGAAGTGAGAGTGAGGATTTTATGGCTTCATGTTATTGTAGAATGGATTCTTGGGATATTCTTAAGAGGGTATTTCGCGTCCTTTAATTGATGTAAGTTTTCATTAGACCTTGTGCGCCAGGAATTGAACACATGGTATGATTGTTATAGTCGTTGGTTTCCCTTGTGTCTTGTTGACTTGCCATTTGGGTGGTGGATTGTTTCTCGTTTTGTGGTTGTCAGTTATTTAGATCTTCTAGCGTATTTAATCTTCTTGGGATTTTGGTGTAGAGATGTCGTGTTGCTCCTAGGTTACGGTATGCCTATCGTTGCGTGACGATATGATTCCTGATGAGGGGATCATTGCGCACCCTAATGAATAGAGTTGAACCATAACTGGGTTGGAGTCTGTGCTACCCGTTGTGGGCGTTGCTCATTGTAGTTGGGTGTTGGCGCTTGGGTTGTAATGCCTTCAAGCATTTCATTGTGCGTCATGGGGTTCTAGTTAACTGGTCGTTGAGGTCATTATGTTGGGATAGGGATGTTTTCCCTTAGCGTGTAGGTGTGGTCATGTTTGTGTCAGGAGGGTAGTCGTTTCTCTCTGTTTCTTTACGCATGTTTTTCCCAGTTTCTTGGAGTCGTAGTTGTCAGTTGCTCTTGCGCTAGTGTGTGGAGTCATAGTTGTCTTGTTTCCTGCTCTGCGGGCGTGTGTTCGTGGTTAGGTTGTGTGGTTCAACTCTTGTCGTTGTTGCCTTCTTACCTAAAAAAAAGAAATTGCACTTTCTGCTTCACTTGTAGTCGTAAAGTTGGGGTCGTTACAACTTCCCTGCAGACGGCGCCTCCAATGGAGTTTTTTTTCCAGCGTGTCATTCTCTTCACATTGTAACTTGTGTTGATCCAAAGGATTCCAAATTGTCCAGTCCCTGATAAGCGCATGTGTCAGATTCCCTTGAGTTGGGATCGGCTTGACGATAGGGTCCTGGTGGGACCATAAGAGATCCAAGAAATGGAAGAGCAAATGAAAACCATAAGACAAACGATTAAAGAAGCGCAGGATCGACAGAAGAGTTATGTCGATGCACACCGAGTCGACCGTAGTTACGAGGTCGGCGATCAAGTCTTCTTGCGGGTTAAACCGCATAAGAGTTCGATCAAGTTTGGAAAGAGAGCTAAACTCTCTCCTAGGTTCGTGGGACCTTTCAATATTGTGGAGAGAAAGGGGCCTGTGACCTATCGACTAGCCTTGCCTGATTCCTTGAGGTGTATGCACGATGTTTTTCATGTATCTGTTTTGAGACACTATATTAGTGATCCTACACATGTGATTGGCATGAGTTCCTTGCAGGTATCGGACGAGGGAGTGCTCACGGCTGAGCCGGTCCGCATCTTAGATCACCGTGTTTGACAGTTACGACGTCGAATGGTAGATCAGGTCAAGGTCCAGTGGGACCATTATAGTCCGCACTCGGTGACCTGGGAGGACGCATATGATATGCATCAGTAGTTTCCATTTTGTTTTATAGATAGACTTATGATACTGTGATACACTTATTTCGGCATTTATACTATGAAACTTCGGGACGAAGTTTAGACCAAGAGGGGTGTATGTAACATCCCGCTCTGGCGCACCGAGAAAAATTATTCTTTGAGGACACTTGCTCGCAAGTGATCTGGACTTTTATGACAAGAAAACATTTATCCTTGATTATGATGTGATATGATAGATGACATGATGTTTTGCTTATTTGACATGGACAGGTGCTATTGACTCGGTTTTACTGAGTGTGCAGGATTTTTGACCTTGAGGATGCAGAGGCATCGAAGGGACCCCTTGGACTCCCGATCGAGTCAGGGAGTGTGCTTTGGAGTTGATTGTTGACTGTGATTTTAGTATATTTGATTTGATGATATGATGTGGACATGTTCTGATACAATTGTTGATGATGCAGGCTTACGATAGCTTGCCGACCAGACTCACATATGGAGTAAAGGGGCCACACACGATTTCCAGAGAGGTTGAGGGAGAGGTGTGGATAGCAGCCCTGCCACAGCCTACTAGCACTCATGTCGTGGCTCGAACTGTAGGTTAACGATTACCTAGTTCGAGAGGATCCACGATGTCGTGAGCGCAGACTGCGACAGTCACTCATGATGATTCTAAGGAACACGCAATAAGGCGGGGGCCTTATTCCTTAGAGCCCTTAGTCTCCCACAAGTTCACCTGGTGGAGTGTTGACTCCTTCGGTTATAGATGTCTACCAATCAGTCAAGTTGGTGAGTGGCACCCTTGGAGCACGTGGTGCATCCTGAAGGGCACGTCGCGCAAAAGAAACACAAGAAGCAAGTGGACCCTTGGAGCACGTGGTGCATCCTAAAGGGCACGTCGCGCAAAAGAAACACAAGAAGCGAGTGGCACCCTTGGAGCACGGAGTGCATCCTGAAGGGCACGTCGTGCAAAAGAAACGAACGAGGCGAGTGGCACCCTTGGAGCACGTGGTGCATCCTGAAGGGCACGTCGCGTTGATGTTGATGAAGGAACAAACCTAGATGGCCCAAAGACATTTAACACATTAAGAAATTCTTAAGCTACTTCCCTAATTAAATGTCGCCTAGTTCAGAATCTAAGTCCTAAGTCTAAAACTTCTCAGGGTAAAATTTTGTCTAACCTTAAGAACAGACCCTATAAAAATAAAAATAAAAATTTAAACTAAAAACCACTTAAGTAATAGTTTTAGTCTTCATAAATTTTTGGGGTAAAATGAAGAGAGTATTAATTTATTTAAAATCCGTGGTTTTAAATTGTAAAGAAGAAATAAATTATTTAAATTGTGAAAGTGTAAAAATATTTTAAATTAATAATAAAAGGAAAAGAGTAAAACGCGCAACTACCATTTTGGCTTTATTTAAAAGGGGAAAGGAGGGAAAAATAAAAATTAGGAAACTAAGAATTGGAGGAAACATAATAAAGAAAAGAAGGGAACTTATGGTAAAAAGCGAGGTCAACATAGTAAGGAATCTGCAATTAAGAACCTTCTAAAATGAACTAAATTAGCAACGTCTTTTTAGGGAAAGTATTTAAACCTGAAGGGGAATCTAGGAACACCTAGGAGAA